>CM038471.1:10699713-10885378 GCA_021464415.1 Lonicera japonica | reverse complement strand
AAACAATTTGTCCTAAGAATTTGACTTATGACATCCAAAAGTCACATTTACTAAGATTTGCATATATAACTTATGGTCTCAGAGAACTTGAAGAGCTAAACGGACATGATGTTCGTGCTCCTCATTAGATTTGGAATAAATGAGAATCATCTATGAAGACTACCACAAACTGGTCAAGATTAGGATGATATCGACGATTCCTTAAATCCATAAATGCAGCTAGCGCGTTCGTCAACTCGAATGGCATCACTAAAAACTCTTAATGACTATACCGAATACAAAATGTCGTCTTCGGAATATCTTTTTCAGGGCCCAACATTGATTCAAGGCAACAGATACTTGTTCTTAACTATGATACGGTTTAACTGGCAGTAATCTGTACACAATCTCAATGACTCATCTTGATTCTTAGTAAAGAGAATAGGTGCACCGCATGGGCATACACTAGGTCTAATGAACCCCATCTTCAACAACTCATCAATTTGAATCTTTAACTCCTTTAGTTCACGGGGGACCATACGATAATGAGCAAGCAAAATTGGTGCAGTACTAGGAACAAAATCAATGGAGAAGTCCACTTCCTAACACAAAAAAATTCCCTAACCTAGGGGAAGATTAGAAGGATGAGAACCACCTTCCTCATGTGCCACAACCCTAGCCAACCACCTAAAGAAATCCAGTTGTTCCTTAGGTTTCAAATAAGCATAGGAAGTATACGACTTAGACTCGCAATAGAAGATCAACAACTCATTGTTAGGTAGCGAAATTGGTACCTGATGTTTCAAACAATCTATCGTGACTCGAAAAGTAGCCAACCAATCCATCCCTAAGATGATATCATAAACACCCATAATTTAGAACGATAAGATCAAACTCTCTATAAAGGTCTCATATGTTTCCATAAATAGAACTCAACCACATATCACTCCCCACGGGTTAACTGGTGTATCTAATGAATCAATAACTAATCCCAGTCTATCAACTAGTATAGATGATTTGAACGAATAAGAAGCATCAGTATAAATAAGACTTTAACCCAATAGCTTAAGAAGATAATTGTACTTTCCATTACTTTAGCCTCAGATTGTTTTACTTGAGCTAGGTTGTACACACAACCCAGTGTTTGTCCACCACCACAGTTGTAGGAGACTCCGCCCCCACAAGACCCAAACTGACCTTGACCACGACCCTGATTGGTTGAGAAGGATTGGCATGTTTTGCCCATGTGACTCGAGCTCTAAATTTGCCGTTAATTATACGAAAACTAAAACGATCATTATTCGTGACTCAGATTCGGACACTCTCTCCTAAAGTGCCCTGGCTGACCACACCCAAATCAAACTGTTTCCCTTAATTCTTGGTTCTCGTTGCTAGTTCCTTAAAATAGATTCATACCGAAACCTCCACTAGAAGACCCTGAATCACTTTTAGACTTTTTCCCTGGGTTACCTAACTTTCTTGTATGATTACCTCGCTTTCGGTCAAGAAATTGACTAGCATTCACATGTTCTTGGTCAGTTAAGGTGGTATACCTTTTCTCGAATACACAACTTTAACCCTTTCAAGAACAACCTAATCTTCATTTTTGGGTCATTTTCTAAACTTTTATCAAATCATCTAAGACTTTCAAACTTGGCAACATACTCCGTCACTGACATATTCCCTTGAATAAAAGAACGAAACTCATGGCGCTTGATACTACGATGTACAGACAAAAAAATAATGTTCCAATAACAAGTTTGTAAATTGCTCCCAAGTAGTTGGAGAATCGACCTCCTGGACACGTTCTTCCACCAAAGCCCGCTTGGTTAACTAACTGATATGTACCCAAATTAAGCTTTAAATTATCTGGCAAGTCCATGACAATAAAGGCTCTCTCAATTTGATCGAGCCAAGACTCCGCAGCATCAGGACCAAACATCCCATTAAATGTAGGAGGAGACAACTTCTTAAACTTTTCCAGGGCCACCAAATTTTGATTTTACTGACTTGGGCTTATTCCCTAGGTTGCTTGACAAGACCCAATACATTGGCCAATTCCCGAGTCATCAAACGGATCACATCTTCTGATTCTCCCAACGTGGAACCCCTGTGTAGTGTTATTCTTCATATCATGTGCATCTTACATAATGTGATATCTATCATTAGGTGGTGTTGTCATTTTTTATAAGACAATTAATCACATAATATTATATATTTCGTCACACAACTTGAAATTTTTTGTAAACCTAAGCTCTGATACCAAATTGTAACAACCCCGCGTTAATTAGCAGGATAACACCTGTAATTAATACCTGAAGCGTTACTACACTTTAGACTAGCTAAAAGAGGTTTAATATAAATAATAAATCATGGTAAATCATATAACACGTGTCAATCAACCATTTGATATTCATATAGATGATGATAATATAAAACGGAAGTATAACACATATGTATATATCAAAAAGATATACAAAATCATATCAACATGTGACTAAACATCTAAAGTAACTTAGATTAGTCGTGGCTTGCCATATAAACATATATATAACAAAAATAAGTTTGAGTCAGAGCAATCTAAGCCATCCTCGAACCCATTGTCTCTTTAACATCATTCGTCTCTTGGATACCATAATTTGTTTTAAAAAAAAAGGTGAGCTCATAGCTCAGTAGGGGTGTAATAAAGGATAATATGTTTAAAACATAATTAACAGTTTAATAACAAAGCATACTTTAACCAATAATTCAATTTAAAACCATCATCTTATAAAACAATGTATACTTATGCATATGCAAGTTACCTCCCTTGTGTTAACCATTATACCACATCACCAAGAAATACCGAAGCTGAACCGAATTATAATAATAATAACAATGGGCCAGACCGCCTCCAAGAGAATGAATATCAAGATCATCATAACATAGCCTGGCCGTCTCAGGGAATATCATAATATATAGCAATAGAACAAGACCGCACATCCAACAATATCATATAAATACAACTAGTAGTGTCTTGTAGTTGTTTATATTTCTGAACTCCACATCGTTGGCATTAAATAGCCGATGAAATGCTGCCCTCCGAAGGTTTAAGAATTTTCAACCCAAGGGTATCGAGCCCTGCCTATTTTCATACTAGCAAGCAATAGTCAAACCCAATTTTCTTCACCGTTGGGGGGCCATAAATATGTCAACTATACCAGCCAATCACCATTGGCAAATCAACTGAGATCATGCCATATATAAAAATATATCATTATGAGCATAAAAAGCTCCTAATGTGCATATATAAGAGATATAAGCTCTTCATGAGATAGGTATTCGAGCTATATGCCATAGAGAATTTTCGTTATAGCCAAGCCATCGGGTTAACAAAATAATGATGCAACTCATGCTTATGATGCCAAATATCTCCATATTAAGAATAATTATGCATGTTTAATCCCATATGAAGCAAGGTTAATCAACCATAAATTTTAAACAATTCAATAAACACTTGAGGTGTAGAACTCCATTTTTTAATTTAAAAATTTATAATTAGTATTCATATGCATGTGTTTCGTTACCACAATTAATTAATTAATTAATTATAATAACTATACATGCAAAATTATATATTTGAGGAATATTTTGAATTTTAACAATTTAGAACATAAATAATCATAATTAACCCAAACCCCGACCAGGACAATTTAGAACATAAATAATCAAATTTTACAATTTGGTCCATGATTAATATTCCTAAACTCTTTAAAAATTTCACTAAATCGGAGTTAATATGTGTCTAATTTACATTAATTACATTAAAGGGTTTTACAATCTCTCCCACTAATAAAAATTTCATCCTCAAAATTTTAATAACGTACCTTAAGTGAATAATGCAGGATATTTGTGACAAATCTCAGTTTCCATCTCCTATGTTGCTTCCTCGACTCTGTGGTGTAACCACAAAACTTTGACTAGTGGTATGACTTTGTTCCTCAAGACTTGGTCCCCAAGGTCTAGGATTTGAATCGGCTGGGTTTCATACGTCTTCATCAAGGATTCCTAAATCTTTCTATTAAACGATATGGGACGCATTGTAAACATACCATCGATGTATTGACACATGAAAAACATTATGAACATGTGACATTTATGGCAGTAAAGCTAGACGCTAGGACACATTCCCCACACATTCCAAGATTTCAAACGGGCCGATGTAACGAGGGGATAACTTTCCACTGCTACCAAATCACGTTATACTATAACGCGGCTTGGTTTTCAAGAATGCATGATCCCCCCCCTTTAAACTTTAAAGGATGGCAATGCCGATCAGCATAGCTGCTTTACCAATTTTGCGCGGTGAAAAGGTGTTGTCGAATAAGCTTTATTTTCTCGGTGCTTTGTTCCTAACCAATTCCGGAACCAACAAGCTTATTTCCCCGACTTCATACCAACAAATCAGAGATCTAAACAGACGACCATAAATGGCTTCATAAGGCGCCATGCTTATATTATCTTTAAAACTATTGTTGTTGGCAAACTCCATTAATAGCAAATGTTTCACCCAATTTTCCCGGAAGTTTAAGACACAAGCCCTTAATATATCTTCAAGTATTTGCATAACACGTTTAGATTACCCATCAGTTTGTAAACTCCCAAAATCGAGAAGTAAAACGAGGATCTCGATCTGACACAATGGTAAGTGAAACCCCGTGTAGCTTAACTATCTCCCAAACTCTCCTCATTTTGGTTGTTACGAGCGGGAAGGAAATGAGTGGACTTCGTTATTCTATCAATGATTACCCAAATAGTGTCTTGGCCACCCACTATTTGAGGTAAACACGACACAAAATCCATAATGATATGTTCCCACTTCTACTCAAGAATGGGTGAAGGTTAAAGTTGACTCGCCGACCTTTGATTCTGCCTTTACTAGTTGACATATCATACACCTACCCACATATTTCGCAACATCCCATTTTGTACTACTCCACCAAAAGTTTAGACACAAGTCCCCATATATTTTTGTGCCACCCAGATGAATAGAAAATTTAGAATGATGTGCTTCACTTAGAATTTAACTTCTAAGTTTTAGATCTTTCTGTACTGCCATTCTATCTCAAACCCGCATTCCACTATCAACCCCAATTATGTATTCACCGTGTTCAGCTTCTATAGCTAAACGGTTTCTTATCACCCGATGTTCCTGATCTACATGTTAGACATCAATCACCTATTGTTGGATTACTGGTTAAGTAACCATATTAGGCCAGATCATCATTCTGACTCACCTTGAGATTATATTGTTGCAACTCTTACCTTAGCTTCCACTTCCGACATCGTAAAGCAACTAAAGACCCTTGGAATTTTTAACTCAAGACATTAGCTACCACATTAACTTTGCCCCAGTGATACTGTAAGGTGCAATCATAATCTTCCTAGTACTCTATCCATTGGCGGTGCCTAAGATTCAGATATTTTTTAGTAAAGATGTATTTTAGGCTTTTATGGGCAGATTAAACTTCAAATCTTTTGCAATACATATAATTGCCCCAGATCATAATAGCAAATAAAACCGCAGCCAAATTTAGATCATTGGTATGATAGTTTTTCTCATGTTGTTTGAGCTGACGAGAAGCATATGCCACCATGTGCTTTTTTTGCATAAGGAAACAACCCAACCTGAATTTGGAAGCATCGCAATAGATATTACACCATTTTCCCCGCTCAAGCAAGATAAGACTTCAAGCCGAAGTTAACTTATCTTTTAACTCCAAGAATGCTTTCTCACATGTTTCATCCCATAAGAATTGAACATTCTTATGGGTTAAATTAACGACAAAGCTATACGAGAGAAGTTCTTCACAAACCGACGATAGAACCTTGCCAAATCCAAGAAACTCCTAACCTTAGTATCATTTCGAGGCCTCTCCCACTTTAGGACAACTTCTATCTTCACTGAATCTACTGAGATACCCTTTCTCGAGATAATATGTAATAAGAATTTGACTTCTAACATCGAAAAGTCACATTTACTAAGCTTTGTGTACAACTTGTGCTCTTGGAGAACTTGAAGAGCTCAACGAAGATGATGTTCGTGCTCCTCATCGGATTTGGAATAAATGAAAATATGATTTTTAAAGACTACCACAAACCGATCAAGATAGGGATGATTCATCAAATCTACAAATGTAGCTGGCGTGTTTGTCAATCCGAATGGCATCACTAGAAACTTGTAATGACCATACCATGTACAGAACGCCGTCTTTGGAATATCTTCTTCATGGACCAACATTTGATGATAGCCCAATTGAAGAACAATCTTGGAAAATCTAATAACACCCTGCAGTTGATCAAACAAGTCATCGATTTGGGGCAATGGATACTTGTTTTTAACAGTGATTCGATTCAACCGGCGATAATCTATACACAATCTCGACGACATGTCTTGATTCTTAGCAAAGAGCACAGGTGCACCCCACGGGGATACACCTGGTCTAATGAACCCTTTCTTCAACGACTTATCGATTTGGATCATTAATCGTAAGGATCAACTAGTGATCCATCATCGGGCTTGGATATGCCTTACTAACTGATCACAAGAAGGGTTCAAAAACCAAATTTATCGATCCATTAACTAAAAAGCCACCACCACTAGCCACTATGGCTTAAACAATTAATACATTCTTCCACTGCGTTACTCTGATTTTCTAAAAATCTTATTTCTCATATGTGCCATCGTATAGTTTGACTAATAGAAATGCTATTAACCTGGGTAGGGTCTTGTTCCCTACACAAAGTGACAAGAGGTTAACTGCCATTGATGATCGTGTCTACCATCCTCATGGCTAAAAGAATTTCCTATACTCATGACATGACTCCATGCCATCTCATTAGCCATACAATCTCTGATAAATCTCCTTGACTAGAGTTAGCAATTTAACCCTGACCACAAGAAAAACAAAATAAGCATACAAAACCTTATAAAGTAACATATCAAGTGAATTCCATTAAAGACCTCTATCTCTTGCTCCGAACGACAAGGGAAATCATATATACATCTAATTTAAGGACTGCTAAGGAGGTCTATGTTTATTCCCAATTTGAATTCTGAAGATAAAGATATGCAGCTAAGATTTACCATCCCTACCAATTATCAATTTGGCCCTAATGAAATCCAAAAAGTTCCTCAAAAGTGAGGGTACACGTATAAATCATTTCTTCCATTGCACCGATCGGTTTCTAAGAGTTTAATTACTCAACTGTGCAACATTTCTCAATTAGAATCTACCTCCAAAGCTCTCTCTTAAATACAACATAGGTACTCTGGTACTAAAGTTCAAAGGATAGTGAAAATAGTCACATATGAGGTTCACCCTTCGTGGGAATCGAAAGAAAACGCAGTGGGGTGGACACAAGAAATGGGACCTTAATGGCCACTCGTCTATGAGTATACCATGTTCTAGTTCTTATTAGCGACAATAAACTGATGATTTATAAGATAGTCAGCCGTTGGCCGGTGGATGACTATAGTATAATCCAACACTCGCCCGTTGCTTATCTAGTAGTAGAACTAATCCCGAGTACAATACACATGTATGAAATAAGAGATATAAGAGCCAATGATCGAAATTATTACAAATGAAGTCCAACAATGTATTTAGGAATAAGGTTCAATAACTAAAATCGCCCATTGCAGGCTAATATTCCATTCGACAACTCCCATTTTCCAAGTCGCCTAATGGTAGGAAATCTTGTCGCACGAGAGCGCAATAATGAAAAAGGACATCACCACGATTCACTTCTCTATACTACGAAACTACCCACAAACCTGCGGAGAAAAATCGAACCTATACCACTGCTAATAACTTGTGATGCACTGTATCTGTAGACACCCCGATCCGTGACCCCCGCAATAACCCTAACGAACTTCGAAAATACTATTTTTGAGTCCGGAACTCACCCAAACACCCGGAACTGCCCTGAAAGAGTTTGTTGGCCAAACAAACATGTTTTAAAAGTGAAATGTTGCACGACAATACAGTTTGTCGCGCGACAATCCCATTTCCAGGGACATGTCGCGCGACAATTCCCCACCACTACACTTTCTGACTCAGCAGTGAGTCAGAATCATCATTAAAAGCAGTATGTCGCGCGACAATCACCCCTTTATGGGGACATGTCGCGCGATAAATGGCCCACCACTCCACTTTCTGACTCAGCAGTGAGTCAGAATCATCATTAAAGTAGTATGTCGCGCGACATTCCCCCCCTGTAGGGACATGTCGCGCGACAAACACCCCACCACTCCACTTTCTGACTCAGCAGTGAGTCAGAATCATCATTAAAGTAGAATGTCGCGTGACAGTCAAGATTGTCGCGCGACATACACCCAAATGTCGCGCGACATATGCCCTTTCGACACTATAAATAGGCCAGCACCCCCATGGGTTCTACACAGCAACATCACACCAAAATCAGAGCTGAAAACAGCAAGAAAAATGGCCAAAAACAGTGCAGAAAATAGCAACAAGTATTTTCGATTATCGTCTTATTTCTGAAGAGATCGAATCTATTCTCGACACTCGACGTGTTCGGTCTCGAGAATCGAACTCTCGAAAATATCTGAAGAAGGAGAAAATTATTATCGCCGGAGATATCTCTGCCGTATTATATTTTTTTTCTTATTATTATTCTCGTCGGGAAGGTAAATAAAGTCTCTTCTACTAATTTAAATAAGATATCTGTATATTAGTTTTATTGTAGACTTGTTTAAAACTCAATTTTTTTAACGGGGCGCTGCCCCGCACCACGCGACCTGACTGGGCAGGTCGATCCCCGTCCTGGTAAGCGAAGTGGCAACATGGTTGTGTTAGATTCCTAACGCGCCCGAAAATCAGGTTTATCTGTATACTTGTTTTATTTCTGTTGTTTTGTCCACGTTTTATTTGAATAAACTTATTGCCAAGTTATATAGCAGTCTACCGTTTTCAAAACAAAAGATCCTGATAAAATCATTTGCAAAACCAGAAGAGTAAGTATATTATCATCCGGATAAAATTCTGTTTTCAAAACCCGGACTGATGAGACTTATCTAGGAATTAAAATTAATATATCCTGTCTTCTCTATAGACTGCAATGTGTCTGACCCAACTCTTCTCAAGAGTTCTGATTCCACATTAAATTATTCCCGATACAAGATCCGAGCTTTTACAAAAGTAATCACAACCCGAGAAAATCGTCATTATCTGAGGAAATAATGCGGGATACTCTTTCAAAATAAAAGGTTTTTGTCATTTATATTTACATCTTTCAATAATAAAAACATCGGATCTCGGAACACAAAGGTTTTTATCCCTTCCCTGCTTTCCTTAAAATTAGGGTTTTTATTCGAAAAGTAGTAGACTGTCAGTAAAAGCATCCAAGTTTTTCAACATAGAATAAACATATAAGTCCACTAGAGACCGAAAGGACGGAATGGGTGCTTAACACCTTCCCAAACCGTAATATAGTTCCCGAACCCTATAGAATCCTGGTTTCGCAGACAAACGTGTAAAGAAAGGCTTATATGTAGCCTTTTCTCTTACACAACCCTTTTTGTCCGTTTTCTCGTAAAACGTACTGGAGACTCTGAATGAACCCTCTTGTATCTAGAAATAGGATAGAGGGACCCCCGATATGAATTATCAATATGCCATCAGACGCATGGGAACACTTAGGAACGACGCCCCCGGGGGTCGCATTCGCGGGCTCTCACAGTGGAGACTCTGCTGGGGACTATTGAGAATTAGGCTCTTATATGTGGACTTTTATTTATAATATGTTGATATGCATGCTTTTACTGCTTTCCTTATTTTCCCCCTGACGTGGCGCCTCGATATTATTGTTGACTTAACCTAGAGGCGCAGTAGAGTCCATTCATTGACATAGACATATGTTTAGGATTTCCCCTTTATATTATTGTATTTAATTGTAAAGAAATATCTTTTCAAAATAAAAATAGCATTTTCAAAATACACCTCAAAAGATAAGATATTTGCAATTGAATCTTTGAAAAAAAAAATTGTTTTGCACGCACTTTCACAAATCATGCATTGGTTCTACGAGTGTGGATTTACCCCAAACCCTCGAAAGTATTATAAGTGAGTAGGGAGTTGGCTTGCTTGGGCCAACATAAACCGAAAGCATTTACTTCCACTCTCCTTGGCCAAGTACGCCCCCGAGGTATATCGAGTGACGAGAACACTCACGTACCCGGGAAGTATATTAAAAGATTCTTGCACGCACCCGCCCCTGGGGTATATCGCGAGGTCTTGCCAAATAGGAGGGAGCCTGAAAACCTTCACCTTGCATTACACCTGCGCTGCATATAGGAAGAGTCAAGATAGAACACTCTTGTATTTTTTTATCAACCGTGAGGAGTTTGTACCACGTAGGGCCTTGTCATATATATCTCCCCCAGATATTGGCAAGTACGGCCGGGGGCTGACCAACCTCCGTCGTAGAAATTTACATCGAGGTTAAACTCGTTGTGACTTTCCCCGGTACATCTCCCATGAAAAGCAACTTAAGAGGAGAGATATTCCCAATTTTCATAAAATCAAAAAATGAGTTTTTCAAAATTCGGGATGAGTAGGATAAACCAAGGAGCACTTCGCTGCCTATCCTAAACTCCCACCGGGAATTCGCTCAAGTTGTTGTTGATGTGTCTTTATTAAACACCCGAAACTTGGATTTCGCTGGTTTCTTTTGGCAAAACTGGAGTCACGTCATAGTCTTCCTTCATCTCTGCCCTATGGTTCCGTCCACAGTCATCATACGGCAACAGTCTGGAAGGTTGGGCTAGTCGAGATCAAACCGGGAGATTAATAAGACCGAACATACCCGAAATGGCTGATAGACGCAAGAATCTAGAGATAGATCAGAGCCTAGCCGAGGCGTCTGCACCTCAGCCAGACTTAGCTGAAATGCACCATTTACTAATGACCGTCAGCAAAAATTTGGTAAGTCTCACAACCGAGCAACAGAGTTCCTGAATTCGAATAGAAGAGTTATCAACCGATCGACTACCACCGAATCGAGATCAAGGGCAGTCTTCACTAGTGCTTCCCCCGGTCCAAGGAACCAATCTACCACAAATGGGTCCCGTCATCACAGGTCCCGTTCAGGCAGATCCCAACAACCCGAATCAGTGGGCCCCAAATTCTAGCCCTACCTATCAGCAACCAGAGCCACCCATCGTCTGGCCACAATCCCAGCCGGGCGTTGATCCCCACTACCAGCCATGGCCACAAGTTCCCGCAAGGCCTATTCCACCTCCGGCTCCAGTAGCCCCTCCTCATGAATACCCAGACATTAATCGACTTCGGGCAGTGTATGCCAAATCGGTTATAGCTCGGGAACAGCCCGACGAGGTGTCAAGGGAAAGTGAAGAAATGAAGAAACTAAAAGAGCAGATGCAGGTTCTGCAAAGGGGGATTTCTCTGATAAAAGGGGCAGATGAGGTTACTGATATGAATGCCTTTTCCCTCTACCCGGAAGCAAGATTACCTCAGGGATTCAAGCTCCCTTCCATCACTAAATTCACGGGAACTACCCCCCGAAGACACATCTGCAGTCATATATCTGATCCATGCAAGTAACTAGCTGTGGAGAACCGGAGTTGGCCCAAGCATTTCATATGACTCTCAGGGGGTAGCCCTGAGATGGTTTTTTGACTTAGAGAGGCACCACACAAAAACTTGGGGGGATATCGTCAAGGAATTCATGGCTAAATACGGGTCCAACGAAGATTTAGAAATCACCCGTAAACACCTGGAAATGACCAAGCAATGAGAGAAAGAAAGCTGCAGCGTTTTCGTCACACGCTGGAGAGAAATGGCCTCCCAAATGTCCAAGCGGCCAGATGAAAAAGAACAGCGATCATACAGAGGAATTTTACTCTAGCTGTATTAAATTGTATGGGAAAGCACGTATTCCCACATTTCAGGGCCCTGTTAAGCATGGGGTCGCAAGTAGAAGAAGAGTTGGCTAAGAAAGTCGAGAATAATACCGAGAAAGCCTCATACGCAGGGAGAAAGATGGCCGCTCCAATCGTTAACCAAATAGGCTCATACCCGTATCAACAGAGCTCTTTTCAACAACCACCACAAGCATCCCCAATGAATTGGCCCACACAGGGAGAATCCTCGGGTACCGAAATAAGGAGAAAAAGGAACTTATGTACTCTTCCCACTACCCTGGTCAAAAGTATGGAATTACTCCAGAAAGCTGAACTAATCACTCCGCTCAACCCACGTCCTCCACCGAGTCCTATTCCCAGTACTTAGAAAATGAATGAGAACTGTGCATACCATCAAGCAGCAGGCCATGACACGGAACGCTGCTTGGCTCTTCGTCACCGTATTCAGGACCTTATTAAAACTGGAACCATCCCCGCACCCGGCGGGCCCAATGTTACCAACAACCCCCTTCCTAATCGCTCTGGCATTTAATCGAAAGGTAAAGACTCGGGGTATCAATGAGAATGACATCGTGTTGAAAGAAATTCGAGAACCGGCCAGAAACCCAAGAGGAAAGTTCGGGCAAAAGTGGACAGGACCATACATCGTCAAAGAGATTGATACAGGAGGTACCGCTATACTCGCTGATTTGGACGGACAGTTGTTGCATTCCTCAGTCAACATGGATCGACTGAAAAAGTACTACCAATAGATGTAACATGTATGATTAAGAACTACGTAAACCTGAGCCCCAACTCTAAATTGTGTTTCTAAAAAAATCAAAAGGGGAACGTAGGCAACCTGAGAAGTGACTTCAGGCCCGGTTTAAACTTTGCAAAGAAATTTATTTCTCATAAAAAGTCCTTTGTTTATTATTAAGGTGGTTCAGAACACCGAAGGTTACAAAGGAGATACATCATACAGAAAGACCTAATCCCTAGGGGTTGGCCAAGCAGGGTCTTCAATAGCCAAGTCAATTCGAGCCTCATCCAGAATCTGGTACGCAGAGACAATGCTTTCCTCTATAGGCTCAAAATCCATGAACTGGAACCACTCCATCTGAAAGGAGTCATCAATCAGCTCTTCTTCAAAAGACCCCCAAAGAGAACGGATCATGTCAACCCGGAGGGGCCTGGAAATACCGAAACAAGTATGGTTGAACTGACGAGTCAGTCGAGCACGCCACATTCTCTCCACAGATGAAGAAACATGCTGGGTCAAGAATTTAGACTCAGAAGAGAAGTTGTTCAGGCCAAGGGGAATGCCCTGGAAAATGTTAAACTGCCGAAGAAGACGTCCTGGGAGATAAAAAGAAGTGAACCAGAGCCCACGGAGCTGAAAGTAATTCTGCCCCCCGGTACTAAGCACTATCGCCCTTAGCTTCCACCAAGGAATGTTCCACCGAATGGCCCGAGAATTCTCTAAAAACCATACCGTCCAATCAGAGGAAGACATGGTCAAGGCACCAAAGAGGGGACGACGGAAGAAGTAAGACGGGTTGTCAAGCTGAACCCGATTGAAACCCACTGATCGAAAATGCTCCAATAGCCACATGTATAGCAAGCACGGACTCCCCCTGAGGAAGGTGGAAGCTCCCCTTTTGAGATCATCTAGGCCATTCAGGGTCTCTGCCAAGACTATGGGCATTATGGATTTCCCATTTCTTGCCTGATAAATCAAACTCAGAATGGTCGGATCGACACGGGTAGAGCCCGTCACCAATAGCATATCAGAAACAAGACAAATCAAGGCCGCCACAGTACGCCCCGCATTATAAGAAGTTCTTTCCTCGTAACGATGAAAGAACCTCATCATTTTATGGAGGTCAAGAAGCCCATCGATAATAAAGCCATCACAAGTCGCTTGGGGAATGGCTAGCAGAGCGATCAGCATTTCTCGAGGACCGATTTCTTCTACGGGAACAGCCATCGGAAGACGAACGTCAGAATGCAACAACCAAGAAAATTCTTCATAAGTCGGGCAGAGCTCATCTAGTCCGAAACGGAAAAGATGATCTGCAGGACTCCAGAAGTACAGAGCGCCAAGCAGAAAGGAAAAATCTACGGGACGATGGCACCAACACGCTAAAGAACCAAATACACCAAAGTTCAAGCCATTCTCAGTAGATATCAGAGCATCTCGGGCTTCGACATAAGAAAAATTAGAATTTGTGGTATAAGAAGACATGGTGAGAAAGGTGCAAGGATGAAGGAAGGAAGATGGGTGTATTTATAGCAAAAAAAGGGACTCATGTACCTGTTTGTCGTGTGACAAACCCATGTCCAGGAGGGATTGTCGCGCGACAAACCCCTTTGGTGTGCTCTGTTTTGAGTTTTTCTCACACGTAAAAGTCAATTTTGCCAAAAGATCCACATTTATATGCATTTGTGCTCACTTTGTTCTTTTGCAGATAACTTTAGTAGCATCACGAAGGTACGATTCCTACTTTATCGGTCCACGTAATTTATTTTTCATCATCAGATAAATAAATGCGTAACATCAGACACAAATGAAGATTTTTTCATAAAACTAATAAAAGAACAGTTTTCTACAAAAATCCTGTCTAAAAGTCTAAAGAATAAAAATATACATATTTGTCAGGACTAACTAAATGCAGGAAAGAAAGCTAATCTAATCGGGAGCATTTGGACACACTCCCACTATCACCCGAACCCTCCTCGGGAGTAGGGTCGACCTCTGGGACGCCCTGAGTAGAAGGAGCTGCTGCTTGAGAAGGACCCGTCGACTGGACCGGTGCCGTGGGGTGAATCACAGAAGACTGAGATCGCCTGGAGGTCCGACTACTGCTCCTCCGAGACTCCGTCCGAGCACGAGATGAAGATAGAGGGTCATCTGCCCGCAAGGAGACGTCGATCGCCCTCTGGTAGTCTCGCATATACATCATAGGGTCTCGACCAACGTACTGGAGCAGGTTCCAGCTATAGAGGTACTGAGAATGACAAGCTCTCAGGTCCGCCACACGCACACTCACCCGCTGAAAAGGAAAGAAAGAAAAATCAGCACAGTTAAAATAAATAAGCATGGATATGAAGAGATATTGAGGGAAGAAAAGCACATACCTCATCATCAGGACGACTGCCCAAGTAGTCGAACGTATCCTCCGAAAAAGGATACTCAGGCACCGTGTACCGACGTAGACCAGCTCCGACATAAGAGATGTGTCAAGGAAGTACCGGCAGATCTACCGGATGAATCGATGAACCCATCGGCCTGACCGCAGAAGTAGACCCACCCTCCTCACAAATAGGGAACAAAGGAGGACGAGAAGATGAGCCACCGGGACCTGTGGATCTGACCGGAGGAGCCATGGCAGCAGACGGGAGAGGAGTCAGTGTGGCGAAGGTACGAACACCAGGAGGGTCCACAACAGCCGTCTCTCTCAGAGGTGGGACCCCACTAGAAATAGCAGCCGCATTAGAAGGTCTGCAGGCTCCCAGGACCGCTCAGAGAAATCACCTCTCTCTCTCTCTCGGCCTGCTGCCCCTATGTCGGTACAGTCTGAGGCGGCTGCTCTGGAACCGCGGCCGTCCCACCTCCCTCACCGCCCTCGGGCCTATCATCACCACCCTTGGGTCTAGCACCGCCTCCCTCGGCACCAGTGGGGACGTCCCTCTCTCCATCAGGGTCATCATCGTCAGAATCCAGAATGTTGTCCCTCTGATCAGGGACAGGTGGTAAAAAACCTGGGATCGTCCTGGACAAATGAGTCTGTCCCCGTATGTAGTTGGGATCACCTCCCAACGCCCGGTACCTCTCGTAGAAGACCCTTCCCCGAGTCTCCTTCGGCTCCCTCATCAGATAACGGGCAGCAAAAATAGCATAATCCCCCTCCTCGGTGAACCTCCGAAAGTCGAGCCCGCCTACAAGGGCCAGCACCATCACCGAGTCGATCTCGCCCGTCCGCCTCATCAGAACTGGTGGAAATAAAGGAACCCGAGGCCACTGGGCAGGCGAATGCTGGCGAATAACTCTCTCGCCCAAGTAAAAGTGAAGGCCGTACTCGTCTCTGATGAGCCGTCTGGTCCTCGAAGCAACCAAAGCACGGCCATATCCAAAATGGGGGCCCAGATCACCCCAAGGGGCCCACTCAATCTGAAAAGAGAATAAGATTTTATTTTAGTAATTCATATTTTATTTTACTATTTATTGAAAAAAAATGCTAAAGATATTTACCTACTCCTCCAACAGGTCGTGGACGGCAGTAGCTTCGGTCTCCCGAATCCGGTATACATAGGGAGCCCTATAGTTCCCCGCGATGAATCGGCGGAGAAGGGGAAACTGATCCTCGTTCTCAACGAGAAGATCCACCTGGGCCAGGCCAAGACGTGTATATGCCACGAACCAACTCTGAAAGAGAAATATAAAGGATTTCAACAATTATCAAATAGTTAATGTATAAAGGACTCAAGCAAAGATAAAGGGACAAAAGTAAGTACCTCCCATAGTAAAGAGAAGCCCTTGAGGTTCAGGGCTAGATGGCGAGAGACCTGGTCCATGGCATCATACAGGACAGCGAGAATAAAGCCTCCCCAGTCATAGTCAAACAGGATGCTGAAATCCCGGAGATAGGGCAGCCACGAGAGATGGGCCGTGTCCCCCCATGGGCCTCGAATAAATCATGGAGCGTCAGTAAAAGAAGGACACGGGCATACTGACGCGCCTCCTGATGGGTCAACGGGACACCCGAAGCAGCTAACCGAGCTCTCTCTGTGGCTAGCCGTCTAACCAAGACACCACGAGGAATCGTGTCACCAGAACTCCGTCGCTCCGGGAACCATCCAAGTGCACTGACGATGCCCTCTGCCGTCAGACGCAAAGGGACATCAATCCGGATAGAGATCCCCCCTGAAGGAATCCCAGTCAAAGCAAAAAGGTCGAGGGGGGTCATCGTCATCTCACCCCAACTCCAGTGAAAAGTATGAGTGGATCCCACCAGTGGGAGGCAACTGCCGACACCAGAACTGTCGCCCTGGATACCCGCTCCGGGAGGGCGTCAAAGAGAGAACCAAATGGAGTCGCAATGAGCAACTCCTGGACAGGGGCCGGCGCCCGTCGCCACTCCAAAGATATGGTGTTGGGAGAACCCCAACCTCGGCCAACCCACTGCAGACAACAAAGAGATATGTATATATAAATATGGGATTATAGGGTACTTTGGTGTAATTATGAGAGTTATAGCGTGATAGGGTAAAATTATGTAATTTTCCAAACCTGAGGGTACTTTGGTATGATTATGAGAGATATAGAGTTATAGGGTAAAATTATGTAATTTTCCAAACCTAAGGGTACTTTGGTGAAATTATGAGAGATATAGAGTTATAGGGTAAAATTATATAATTTCCCAAACCTGAGGGTACTTTGGTGTAATTATGAGAGATATAGAGTTATAGGGTAAAATTATGTAATTTCCCAAACCTGAGGGTACTTTGGTGTACTTATGAGAGATATAGAGTTATAGGGTTAAATTATGTAATTTTCCAAAACCTGAGGGTACTTTGGTGTAATTATGAGAGATATAGAGTTAAAGGGTAAAATTATGTAATTTTCCAAACCTGAGGGTACTTTGGTGTAATTATGAGAGATATAGAGTTATAGGGTAAAATTATGTAATTTTTCAAACCTGAGGGTACTTTGGTGTAATTATAAGAGATATAGAGTTATAGAGTAAAATTATGTAATTTCACAAACCTGAGGGTACTTTGGTGTAATTATGAGAGATATAGAGTTATAGGATAAAATTATGTAATTTTCCAAACCTGAGGGTACTTTGGTGTAGTTATGAGAGATATAGAGTTATAGGGTAAAATTATGTAATTTTGCAAACCTGAGGGTACTTTGGTGTAATTATGAGAGATATAGAGTTATAGGGTAAAATTATGTAATTTTCCAAAACCTGAAGGTACTTTGGTGTAATTATAAGAGATATAGAGGGTATCACAAGTAAAAGTACGAACTCACAAAATCGGATGCTATTTCTAGGCATACATGTGTACTAAATACGAATTGTTTAAAATACGTGCAGGAAACGGCAGAAATAAATCAAGCAAAGAAAGAATTTCAAGAAAACATACCAGAGATCGTCGACGAATCTCGTGAGAAGCAGGCTCCATCAAGAGCCATGGAATATCTGGGACTGGAGTAGCCCGGGTAGCATCTCGGTAGACCACCGCCCGACCGCGGTCCACCCCATCCTCGGCATACCAATCCAAATCCTCCTAGTCATCGTGATGAGGACTACACCGAAGAACGCCCTGGGCGTCGGTGAAAGTAACCTCCTCCTGGTCACCCTCCAATCTATCAGGCTGTGGAGGATCCATCTGTATATATATGGGTGAAATAAACGAGAAAAGTCGAAAAAATCGAAAAAGCAGCAGGGCTTTCGTGCGTAGGAGAGAAAGCTAGAGAGAGAAAGAGAAAGGAAAGAATGAGCTGGGATGAGCTCAGCAAGAGACATATATAGGGGATGAGAATATCGCACGACATATGGCCTCTTTGTCGCGCGACAAAGGGCCCTCTCCCCGAGGTGTCGCGCGACACTTTGGCCTTTCCCCTGGTTTTTTGACCTTTGTCTCATTTTATCTCCTGCAGGGATGCTTCGGAGGAACAGTTTTCGAAAACCTTTCTGAAAACCGCACCCCAATGATGAAAAATGAAGGAAAGATTTCCAAATCATCTCTCCAGAAAATGCGAGAATGAAACACAAACAAAGTAGTCTCTGATCTCCCAAAAAGGAACAAGATCATCAATGAGAGAAAGCATGATATCAGAATAAGATGGGAATAGAAAAAATTGAAAGAGTAGAAAAGAGAAAGAACCTGCATGAGCGCCCGAAAGCGCGTGAGAGAAACAGAAAAGATAGTGACAAGGAGAGCCACACCAAAAGTGACAGTTAGGCCAAAACTGGCTCAGGGCTTCGTTTTGGGTGAGTAAGGCTCCTGATCACGACAAAGGGATAAAAAGATTCTTGGTCAAAAACAGAAAAGGCCAGGAAAAATCTTTCCCAAAATTGGGAGAAATAAGGACATCGAAAAACAGAAAACGATGTGGGCCCACCAAAGATGAGAATCAAAAAGAGACAAGAGATCAGAGATTGACCTTTCATACAAACTTTCTTTTCAGCACGATACAGAAGAGATGGTTTGGAAAAAACCTCGAATGATCACTCGGTGAAGAGCAACAAAAATTCGAAAACTGCTTTCTGAGAGAAGTATTTTCAGTCAAGAAAAAAAATGAGAGTAAAACTTCAGAAAGGCATCCGGGTAAAGATTAGACCTCGAAGAGCTCTTTCCACCCTCATCAGAAATTTCTCTCTCACTCTAGCAATCGAAGAGAGGGATAGTCAAAAATCCACAAGCTTTCTCCGGAGGCAATCCATTCACATAAGCCCTTTCTATAGGCAAAACATCATCCACAAGTCCTTTCTACAGGCACAAGCCCTCTTTAGAGGCAATCCATTCACCTAAGCCCTTTCTACAGGCAAACCGGTCATCAAGTCCTTAACACAGGCACAAGCCCTCTCTGGAGGCAATTTGTTTTCTTTTTTCTTTTTCTTTCTTTTACAGATCAAAAGCCCTCACGAGGAGGCACAGTGGAGCAATGGTAGTCCTCCCACCTGAGGCGCAGATGGTAGTCCTCCCACCTGAGGCGAAGCCCTCTCCGGAGGCAATCCATTCACCTAAGCCCTTTCTACAGGCAAACCGATCATCAAGTTCTTAACACAGGCACAAGCCCTCTCCGGAGGCAATCCATTCACATAAGCCCTTTCTAAAGGCAAAACATCATCCACAAGTCCTTTCTACAGGCACAAGCCCTCTCCGGAGGCAATCCATTCACCTAAGCCCTTTCTACAGGCAAACCGGTCATCAAGTCCTTAACACAGGCACAAGCCCTCTCCGGAGGCAATCCATTCACCTAAGCCCTTTCTACAGGCAAACCGCTCATCAAGTCCTTAACACAGGCACAAGCCCTCTCCGGAGGCAATCCATTCACCTAAGCCCTTTCTACAGGCAAACCGATCATCAAGTCCTTAACACAGGCATAAGCCCTCTCCGGAGGCAATCCATTCACCTAAGCCCTTTCTACAGGCAAACATCATCCACAAGTCCTTTCTACAGGCACAAGCCCTCTCCAGAGGCAATCCATTCACCTAAGCCCTTTCTACAGGCAAACCGGTCATCAAGTCCTTAACACAGGCACAAGCCCTCTCCGGAGGCAATTTGTTTTCTTTTTTCTTTTTCTTTCTTTTACAGATCAAAAGCCCTCACGAGGAGGCACAGTGGAGCAATGGTAGTCCTCCCACCTGAGGAGCAACGGTAGTATTTCTATCCGAGACGAGTGGAACAAATAAAAGCCCTCAAAAGAGGCAGTAAGGTAATAAAAGCCCTCCCCGGAGGCATCTACGAACGCTCTTTTTCATACACTTCTTTAGAGTTCTTGCGAGAGCCATCGATTTGGTCTCTTCAAGTCGCCTCAATTCCTTGCAAGCAAGGAGCTTGATTCGAGAGGGTCTGTAAACACCCCGATCCGTGACCCCCGCAAGAACCCTAACGAACTTCGAAAGTACTGTTTTTGAGTCCGGAACTCACCCAAACACCCGGAACTGCCCTGAAAGAGTTTGTTGGCCAAACAAACAAGTTTCAAAAGTGAAATGTCGCACGACAATACAGTTTGTCGTGCGATAATCCTATTTCCAGGGACATGTCGCGCGACAATCCCCCACCACTCCACTTTCTGACTCAGTAGTGAGTCAGAATCATCATTAAAAGCAGTATGTCACGCGACAATCACCCCTTTATGGGGACATGTCGCGCGACAAATGGCCCACCACTCCACTTTTTGACTCAGCAGTGAGTCAGAATCATCATTAAAGCAGTATGTCACGCGACATTCCCCCCTGTAGGGACATGTCGCTCGACAAACACCCCACCACTCCACTTTCTGACTCAGCAGTGAGTCAGAATCATCATTAAAGTAGAATGTCGCGCGACAGTCAAGATTGTCGCGTTTCATAAACCCAAATGTCGCGTGACATATGCCCTTTCGACACTATAAATAGGCCAGCATCCCCATGGGTTCTACACAGCAACATCACACCAAAATCAGAGCTGAAAACAGCAAGAAAAATCGCCAAAAATAGTGCAGAAAATAGCAACAAGTATTTTCGATTATCGTCTTATTTCTGAAGAGATCGAATCTATTCTCGACACTCGACGTGTTCGGTCTCGGGAATCGAACTCTCAGAAATATCTGAAGAAGGAGAAGATTATTATCGCCGGAGATATCTCTGCCGTATTATATTTTCTTTCTTATTATTATTCTCGTCGGGAAGGTAAATAAAGTCTCTTCTACTAATTTAAATAAGATATCTGTATATTAGTTTTATTGTAGACTTGTTTAAAACTCAATTTTTCTAACGGGGCGCTGCCCCGCACCACGCGACCTGACTGGGCAGGTCGATCCCCGTCCTGGTAAGCGAAGTGGCAACATGGTTGTGTTAGATTCCTAATGCGCCCGAAAATCAGGTTTATCTGTATACTTGTTTTATTTCTGTTGTTTTGTCCACGTTTTATTTGAACAAACTTATTGCCAAGTTATATAGCAGTCTACCATTTTCAAAACAAAAGATCCTGATAAAATCATTTGCAAAACCAGAAGAGTAAGTATATTATCATCCGGATAAAATTCTGTTTTCAAAACCCAGACTGATGAGACTTATCTACGAATTAAAATCAATATATCCTGTCTTCTCTATAGACTGCGATATGTCTGACCCAACTCTTCTCAAGAGTTCTGATTCCACATTAAATTAGTCCCGATACAAGATCTGAGCTTTTACAAAAGTAATCACAACCCGAGAAAATCGTCATTATCTGAGGAAATAATGCGGGATACTCTTTCAAAATAAAAGGTTTTTGTCATTTATATTTACATATTTCAATAATAAAAACATCGGATCTCGGAACACAAAGGTTTTTATCCCTTCCCCGCTTTTCTTAAAATTAGGGTTTTTATTCGAAAAGTAGTAGACTGTCAGTAAAAGCATCCAAGTTTTTCAACATAGAATAAACATATAAGTCCACTAGAGACCGAAAGGGCAGAATGGGTGCTTAACACATTTCCAAACCGTAATATAGTTCCCGAATCCTATAGAATCCTGGTTTCGCAGACAAACGTGTAAAAAAAGGCTTATCTGTAGCCTTTTCCCTTACACAACCCTTTTTGTCCGTTTTCTCGTAAAACGTACTGGCTACTCTGAATGAACCCTCTTGTATCTAGAAATAGGATAGAGGGACACCCGATATGAATTATCAATATGCCATCAGACGCACGGGAACACTTAGGAACGACGCCCCTGGGGGTCGCATTCGCGGGCTCTCACAGTATCCCATTATAAGGTTTAGACCTCCGAGGCCTGGTTAATCACGATGTCGTATGCGACGGCAGTTTTAAAAAGCATGATTTAAAATGTATATAATAGAAAATTTATACGTAAAGCCTCATTTTTTAGAAAATTTTGGCATATGAAATTTGTAAAGTCAATAATCCCAAACCTGCAAATTATAAAATAAGGTTTAACTAGAAATCTAACTCCACATCTTTAAAGTTATCAATCATGTAGAGAACGAACAATACGAGGTCCTAAAGTTAATTAAAAGGCTTTACAACACTTATGAAGAAAAATAGAACACAAGTTTAGTTGTACAAATTATACAAATCAACTAAGTATACAAAGGCTTAGTCATCTACGGACGACTACAAGTATTCTAAAGTCATCAGAGGTGTCTGATCATGTACTCGTGTCGCCCCCAAGGAAGTATCTGTAAAATTGTTTGAAAAATGGGAGTGAGCCAAACACATGCTCAGTTGAAACTATAAGAGTTTGAGTAAGAAAATATATTTTGGAAAAACATGAGATAATGAGAGTAGTTTAATATGCCTTAAGCGTATTCGTATATTCTACTTCTTTAACTCTTTATATATATATCTATAGATTTATAAATATTAATGTAATGAAAATCATTTTATATGCAATGCATTCTAAGTGCAATCTCATCCCTATAAATACGATAAAGTATAATAACCAAGATACTAGAGTACCAATAAAAGATCAACCATAAGTATAATAGTAAAATAGTATCATCGATAAACGGAACCACAAAATGAGCATAAGCACTAATCTTTTAACCACAATCTTATGTTTGTCTATCGTATATCCAACTACCTCATACCCAACATCTCAAATGTGAGAAAAAAAATCAACAATGATACATGAAATACAAAAAGCATTATGTATTAGAAAATTATTAATTTATATATTACATAATACCTATATGAAGTGTTTATAATGTATTATCTTATAATTTTAACGAATTAATAATTTAGAACATTATCTTTAGTTGGGACCGGCAAAAAATATTATTTAATCGATGTTATTAATTAATCGGGCATTAAATTATTGAGGTTCTACATTACCTAAGTAAATGAAAGGAAAAAAAACAAAGGAAAAACTTAAGACAATATTTGTAAGAGATGGAAGGAAGCATTAAATGTAGGTAGGAAAGAAAATTAAGGAGGTAGCAAAAGTTACCTACTTAATACATATAATAAATAGAAGAAAAGGCAGCCGCACTTGTAGTACTGCAGCTTTTCCCACCTCTATACATATTTCAATAATATACTTCTTCGTTGTAATCATCCTTGAATAGTAGACGTATCCCCCATTTTTTCACCACCACTATGTCTGGGCTTAATGATCTCATACCTACCTCAATTTTACCTTGCTTGTACCAACGGGACTTCCTGCATTCATCATAAAAAGTGTTGACGTAGTAAACTTCATAGCCCATAATCGTATGCTCCAGGCAAGTAATGTTGCCTGTATTCCTAAGGAAAATTGCTTTTCTATGTATTGCGTGTCTTGAGGGGTCATCACCAGGCTTCGTGAACGTTAACTGCACTTCGAAGGCGCCCATAATCAAGCCGTCATGTTGCAAGCCCAACAAGCTTAACTGTCGACTATGATCTATTTTTGCAACTTTAGACAAGTCACATGATTTGACTTTGTTTATCACTTCCAAAATGACAAAAAAACTATACCACTCTGGAATAACGACTCTTCCTGTAGAAGTGTGAGGAAACTTCAACAAAACTGAATCCCCCATAAAAGTGTGATTGCAGAACCACTTTGGAATAACTCTTCCCGGAAGTATGACATTTTCAGCGATTGGTATATAGGTCCACCTGTGTCTTCTCTGCACGTACCAAGATAAAATCGCGAAGCCGCACAATCAATAAAAACACTATATATATTACATATACTTACATGAAAAATATGTATGCATGTGTTTATATAGAAGTTAATAGAGAACCTGAAGCTTTTGCTGCAATAATGTACTAGCTACAATCTCACTCTCTCCATAATCGAGCAATTTCCTGCAATCTTGGAACCAACCATACTCTATTGCGCACATGGAAAATCGATCCACAGAGACTCTCAATGATGCACAGTCATTTGCAAATAGTCTATTTAATATCAACGGAAGCTCCGGCAATTCTCGAAGCATTTTGCAACGATTCAACTCAAGGTGTGCAAGTCGAAAAAGTCGACTCAGGCTTGGTAGATTTTCAAAATTGTTTCCTCCAAGACACAACTTTTCCAAAGAGAACAATAACCCAAGATCACCGGGGATCACTCCCTCCAACAAATTGCAATCAGTGAGATCTAGAGATGTTAACGAAGTTAAACCCCAAATTGGAGCCAACACCAAACTCCTTGTGGTTTTTTGACGTTTTCTCTGTTGAAAAGAAGACTGGAAAATTGAAGTTGGTGATTGAGATGAGCTCTTGCATAAGAATAATTTCTTGAGATTTTTCAAATATCCAATGGAGGGTGGTAGCTCTGTTACAGCAGTTCCGTCTAAAAAAAGCTCTTCTAGACATTCTAAATTCCCCATCTCCTCTGGTAATTTTTTCACTTTTGAGCAACCCGAGAGAATGAGTGATTTTAGATGTTTCAGTGTACAAAGGGTACTCGGAAGAATCACAAGATTTTTGCAACAACGTAAATCTATCAAAACAAGGTTGGGGATATGAACAATTGACGAGGGTAGCACTTCTATAGCAGTTTCTCCCAAATGTAACTGCAATAATTTGTCCATATTTTCATGGATCTCCAGGAACTTTTGAAGTTTGACGCAACGAGAAAGATTGAGAACCTCAAGAGATTCCCAGTGAATAGCGTCTGGAAGGCTTCTAAGCTTCTCACACCCAGCCAAATTTAAACAAACAAGCTTTTTCAAAAGTCCAATAGACAGGTCAACCTTTACCAAACTCGTACACCCTTGAAGAATCAGTTCCTCAAGATTATAGGCCTCTCCCAAGTGTGAAATCCCAACTAGGTTTTGCGAATCACTAAGGTCAATGTATTTCAGGTTTTTCAGCTTCTTCTTCTGTTACATATATATATGAACAACAAAAAAATTAGTTGGGAGTAAAACAATTAACAACAGGTTTTCTATTAGTTTATTCAGTCAAGGTAAATAGCCCAAATAACTAAACCAAGCAAATTGGATTTGTTTTTCTCTTTTAACATGCATTACACTACTATTACCTATATCACCATATTCATTGATATTTTTTTTAATACTTTGTATGTTACAGTAACTTTTTTAGTTTATCTTTTTACATACTCCTATAGCCTAAAATTAATTAAGAGCTCAGCTATATCTTTCAAAAATCATAAATTAAGAGAGTATGTACCAAATCTCATAATAGATTGCATTCTACTATTTTCTTGCGCGAGCCATACATCAAGTGTCAGGTGTAGTCACTCGAAAAACCTCAAAAACAGGATATGACAGGAACATTAAATAAACAACACCATCACCACCACCAACAATGATGATAGCCATAACAACAACATCTGTAACAACAACAACAACAACAATAATAATAGAGTAGTATTTTATTTTTAATCTTTTAAAAGATGAAAGATTAGTAGTCACTACTCGATTTCAAGAACTGGTTTCAAACTCAAGTTGGTCTCATAGTTACCATCGTGAGTTTGAGTGGATGTTAACATATACAAATATCTTATATTAGGCATTTAGTTAATATAATCAATCTCAATCTTCCTCAAATCCCATTAATTTTATTTTCCATATTTAGGTAATTTGCATTCCTTGTTTATGTCATGTTCAGAGTCTATATAAGGCTCCTTCACTATAATAGTTTAACAACTCAACTCAATTCAATACAATTATCTCTTTTCTATTCTCTATTATTAACATATATCTATTCTTCAAATTGGATTGGTAAAACATAGTTTTTACTTTTTATCGTATAAAATATTTCTAAGATGTTAACTGCCACAAATGTTGATTCTGAAGGGTGTTAAAAAGGTCACTTGGAGAATTTGGTTATATGTCCAGGTTATATCCAAACTTACAAAAAAAAAAGTTAGGTCTTTATAGTTAGGGCGGATGAGCATGTTAAGGCTGATATTTGGGGGTTCCACTTATATTTACTGGACTGAAACCTAGTGACTATGATGACTTGAAGAGAAGAATTTTGAGCAAGATTCTCAGCTGGCACACTAGTCTCTTGTCTTATCCTAGAAGAGTACAACTAATAATCACAATGCTTGTGAGTATTCAAACATACTGGAGAAGGATTTTTGTTCATCCAAAAGGAATTTTGGAAGATATTGATGCTATGCTTATAATTTTTTGTAGAGTGACCTTCAAATGAGAAGAATTGCAGCTAATTAATGTGGCATGGTAGGATGTTTGTCTACAAAAAAAAAATGAGGATAGCATGGGGCATACATGTTAAGAGGTCAATGTTTGTGGACAGCCAAACATATATGGGATTTGGCCTACTTGAGCTTATTGTGGGGACACGTGTTTTTGAGTTAAATGGTGCCATGAATACATGTTAAGAGGTCAATGTTTGTGGACACGTGTTTGCCCTACTTGAGCTTCTTGGACATTGAGTTTCTATAATTGTACAAATATAAAGTGGGCTTTGGTGCATCTATATTTACTTGGCATGAAGAAAGTCCTCTAGCAAGAAGGTTTGGCCCTGCCCTAGAATCATATATGATGCATTTAGTTTTTCTTCTAGAAGAATATCTAAATATGTTCATCAGGGGAGATGGAATTTCCCTAGGCCAACTTCTGAAAAAATGAAAAGAGTAATGACCAAAATTGCCTCCCTTGCATCCAATATGGATGATAAGGTGGAATGGATTCCTAGTGGTAATGGAAATTATAGTAGTGCTTAAGCTAAAGACGTAATTAGAAGGCATGAAGATAGAGTGCCTTGGTACAGAGTTGTATGGCTCAAGACATGGAGAACAAGATTGGAAGCATTGTTATATTTTTCATTTCAAATTTTCACCTTATTATCTTTTGTTCTTTTCCCAAAAACATAAAATTAGAATTTACATAAGTCTCAACCCTTGACCTTTACAACATAGTTTGTTACCCTTGAGGACTACTTTATACTTTTTTCAGTTTCCTAAATTAAATCGCTTTCTATTTTAATCATAAATGTATGTGATGTGCACAAGAAACTATCTTAGCGTATTGCGTGACATAATTGATGTAACAAATTCTACCATAGTCAACAAAATAATTTAATTATTAACCATATATTGATTAGGTTAAAGTAAGTGCATAAATATTTAAAAGAAAAGAGTTGAAACAAAATGAGTATGTACTTAATTTGAGATGGAGAGAGGGAGGGAATATAATAAATATGTAATTAAAAACGTTACCATTCTTCCCTCCCAAAGTTGTCTAAGCCTACTCCAACGTAGTCGAAGTCCAACAAGATTGTCTGCTTCAAATGTTGTTGGCAGATAATTTGAAGGATATTCGTCCCAATCAATCCACCGCAACTCATTTGGAAGATAATCAGGACCTTTAGGAATGCGGGTGTAGTGAATTTCCAGTAATCTTAGTTTGGCCATCTTTCTAAAGGCTTTAGTCTCCATTTCAATTGTGTATTCTCGTTCGCAGGGATCCTGCAGTTTGAATTTGGGATCCAACAGTATGCCTTCAATGTTTTCTGTACCCTAACAACAACAAACAAACAAACAAACAAACAAAATCCAGTATGTATATAATTAGTAACCAAAGAAACATATACGCGTACATATAACTATTAATACATTCATTTATTATTATATTTCCTTCTTGTTAATCGCAATTCAAATGGAGGGATGAAGCTTATAGTTTAAAGAGTTTCTCACTGTGGTTGTTGTTAATACACGTTCAACATCGCCTCTATCCCACAACCTGCTATACTTCCCAGGTTCTCGAGGAAAATTCTGACGAACAATTTGCCGACCCATTTCTCGTATCAATTGATGCATACAAACCCTACCTTGTGAACAATGTATCAGTGATTTATGAACGAGAATAGGTATGCAACGATTCGGGTAAAAATCAAAACTGTGAAGTATTCTTGTTACTCGTTCTTTCTTCCAACCTTCGAAGAAACATGCAATATCTAGGAAGGTATTTTGCTCGCTTTCTTCTAAACCATCAAAACCTATTCTTAGTTTTTTAACAATATTGCCATCCGGACCTACTTTCCTTAGTTTTTCCAATGAAGCTTTCCAAAAATCCAAGTTTTCATTGCATAGTGCGGCACCCAAGACTTCAAGAGCTAAAGGAAGGTGACCAGAATAATCTATAACCTGAACTGAGAGCTCCTCGAAATCTTCTGCAGGACACATATCATTAAAGGCCTTCCAACGGAATAGCTTTGTAGCTTCAACATAATCTAATAAACTCGCGTCATATATTTGGACCTCCTTATGCTCAACAAGCAGTTTACGATCCCTGGTTGTTATTATAATTCTACTCCCTGGACCAAACCACTCATGACTTCCAGCTAACGCTTTTAACTGCTCTGAACTATCAACATCGTCAAGAATAAGAAGAACCCTTCTAGACCGCAGCCTCGTCTTCATTAGTGCAATTCCATCCATATCATTCGCTATCTGCAAATCCTTGACCCCTAAGGTTTTGGAAAGAAGGTGCTGCTGTAAACTTCTGAGACCGCCCTTCTTTGACGCTTCCCCAACTTCATCAAGAAAACAGTGAACTTCAAACTGATCTTCAATTCGACGATAAACGGCCCTTGCTAAAGTTGACTTGCCTATTCCACTCAATCCCCATATGGCAACAGTGCGAACAACATTGGACTCTTCACCCAATAACGAAGTCACCTCTTCTATACGAGACTTCATTCCAACTAGACCCACATCTTCAACTTTAATTTTAGATGGGAGTTTACTCCAAATCTCTTGGATAATTCGGTCAATAAATTTTGATTCATGCCTGAAGATTATATAAAGGATGTCAATAAGAAAATATAGTAAAGAAACACAAAACAATTATATATGACATGTTTTTTTTTTCTTTGGTTCAAAATGTATTGTAAATAGAATGAGAATAAGAACAAAATACATCAAACATTCAAATAGTGGAGCTACTTCACATGTAGAAAGAAGAGCACATGATTCACATGTAGAAAGAAGATTGTTTATTTTGATAACATAATTTTTATAATCCATAATTTCTAGTGAGGTGCTGGGCCAATTCTGATAAAACTTGTGCTATATATGTACTATTCCTTGATTTGTTTCTTATGGCTGCATTTCACACCCCTAAATTTTTGATTGCACGTATGGATTAAGATGATCCTCATGAACTTTTTCCAGGGAGAGTTTGAGGATGGTAACGAGCACCATTGGGTATGTTAATTGCTCGGATCTGATAGTTTTACCCAGCACATAGACTTAAAACCTCTTAATTCTGAATGGACTACCATTTTAGACTTATGTGCAATCAAACGGCACCTTAAATAAATAAATAGTAGGCTATATATATAATTAAAGTTACAAAGTATGAGCATATAGAAGTAGGATTAGTTTACCCATCCGATGTTTTGTTCAATTGCAGTCCAGACAAGTTTGTTGCATCTGTAAGAGTTTTTCTCCATATTTGGACCCTGTCTGAGTCGTGTTTGCGAAACATTTCTCCAAAATGCCCTTCCTGTTTCCGTACATCTGAAGGCTCGACGTCATAGAAGATTGGGATAACTGTTTGTCCCTTTGGTGATTTGCTACTGCATTCCATGGCCTTCACAAGCTCATCTAAACACCACCGCGAAGAAGCATAGTTTTTGGAGAAAACAATGACAGCAAAGCTCGATTCCTCGATGGCTTTGAGGAGGGCGGGTGAGATTGATTCCCCTGTTTCGAGCCTCTCGTCGTCCTTGAATGTATATATGCCACTCCTTACAAGAGCAGAGTATAGATGATCAACGAAGGTCTTCCTAGTGTCTGCCCCTCGAAAGCTTAAAAATACATCGTACTTCCACCTATGATGATCTCTGGCCGAGGAAGACGAAGAAGAAGGAGAAGAAGAAACCTCTTCAATTGCTACCATACTTTTGCTTAATTGTAAAGCTGAGCTTCACTGAGTGAGAAAAAGATATGTAGATTGATGGGAACAGAAAACCCTCAATCTCAACTCAAAATGAAGAACAATGACACTACTACTCTTATTCTTGCTCTTAGTCTCTCGCTTGAAAATATGACAATGTACCACTACTGCTACCACTCCTCCCTCTATAGTACCACTAGGGGTAACTGATGGTACTTGGTTTTAATTCGTGTAAATTATTCATCACCTGGATCATAAATTTAAAAACATACATAAGAATTTTTTGTTTTGTGAAGAATAGGAAAACAAATTTCAGTCCTACAACACACATACGTACATAAGAATTGCATATTACAATTGCATAGCCAGGAACAAAATACTGAAAAGCAATTACATAGAAGATAACAAAGATTAAAGGGATTAAAGCTATATATAACTTTAGTCAAACCAAAAAGCATTACCCACTGACTGAAATTTAGATAATAATTAATATGGAAAAAACTAGGAAAGTAGAAGGGGAGGGATTATAGTATTGAGCCTCTTTGGTTGGATGAAAAGAAATCCTTAAAATCTGAAAACAAACTTCAAAATATAAATTTGTGGAAATTAAAAGTGAAACAGGGATGGGAAAGTAAAACATACAGAGAAAACAAATCTACTTCTTTCTTCCATCTCAAATAAAAAATCCAAGTTTTCTAATTTATATTTTACACACCTCAAATTTAGAACTTCACTTATGTGACCATAGTAAGTATAGTCATTTTTTTTTTGAAACTTAGTAAGTATAGTCATTGATTATGCTAATTAGGCTGAATTAATAATTGCTTCTAGGCAATAATTTGTACACGTCCTTCCCACCTTTGCTCAAAGAAATCCCAGCAAAAAGAGAAGAGAAACGCATCAAACAAAAATTAAACAAAAACATAAAGTTCACTATCCAAACAAAATTGTATACAAACCCAACCACAATGAAATCATTTACAAAGTATTCCCTCCATAGCCATTGAGCAGCAGAGTAGGGAAGGTGTTGAAAAAGTAGACAATCTGAAAATTAAATAATAATAAGAAGAAAGAAACGAACTGATTTAAAGGTTACAAAAAAAAAAAAAAAAAAAAAAAAAAAAGGACTTCTAATTAAATTGGGTTAGTGAAGTCTAATCCAAATTTGATGCAAAGCTGTTTACAATAATGAAGTGTCGAATTTGTGTCAGGCTCTAAGATAGGGTCAAATAATACTAGCCCCACTGAGAAACGAACCGCTTGAAAGGAGGGGGGGCGGTGGGGGGGTTAAGAGGCACCTAGAAATTAGGAACCAAAATCAACCCAAAATCCAATTCATCATTCAAAAGAATTTGAACATTATATTATTTGAAAAATGGGAAGGAATAATAAGAACAAACCAAATCAATCCAAACTTCCAAATCAAATTCTCACTCTGACCCCTGTTTGTTGTAAGAACAAATCATTCCTAGTTTTCAAAGAGAGAAAAATGGGGGGAAATCCCTGAATAAAATCTAGTCCTGGAAACATTAAAATCGTAAGTATTTATTTAGTACAGTACATCAATTCAGCTCATTATATATATGTAAGTGTAAAGTCCAATCCTGTGAAAAACAAAAACTGATATATATATATATATATAACTAAGAAATGTAATGAAGTAGAACCAAATTCCCACCTTCAACTAATTCTTTGAAGCTTTCCTCCCCTGCTGTATACAAACAAACAAATCATGAGAAATTTGGGGTTCTTCTATCAAAATTGGTAAAAAATTACGGATATATAGAATGAGATGATGATATGGAAAGAAGAGAAAAAACCAAGAAAAAATTATTTAGTACGCGTAGACCGAAGAAAAGGGAAATGGAGCGCGTAAGTCACTTTCCATTTCTTTTGAAAAATATTGAAGTTTCCTTCCCTTTCGGTGGAAACAACCAATAAAATACCATCTGCCAAACTACACTACGACAAGAAGAGAAAGAACCAGGAAAATAAGAGGCTCTAATTCAAGGCTTTAATATATTAAAAAATAAAAATAAAAACTATCCTTTTTCTTTAAAAAATAAAATTGGTATGTATTTTTATATATAAGAATTTAATCAAAAATATTCATAACATTTGAAGGAGTTAAATATTAATTTTATCATTGGCCTACAAAGATAATTAAACATTTTTTATCTCCGGTAAATAATTTTATTTTTACCCCCGCACCTATCACACCTCACCTACTACACCTACCACACCTACCTCCACCAAAACTTACCTTTTTGCCCTTCATTTTTACCAAATTTACCTTTTTGCCATTCTCTATTTACCTATAAATACCTCCCACCATTCATTCATTAAACACATAACAAAAACATACAATTCTTTTCATCTAAGATCCATCCATCTTATCAAAGAGATATAAAGTCATTAGCAATACAAATACAAGCCAATTCAAGAAGAAATAGAAGGCTCTTGTACTCTCTCTTTTTATATCCCAAAAAATAAAAGGGTCTTATACTCTTTCTTTTCATACCCCAAAAAATACCAACAACTCTTATACACTCTCTCTCCTACACAGTTTATTATTTATTCTATTGAAATATCTGTAATCTTAATTCTATACTTATAAATAGAATTAAGGAAATTATAGAGAGAGAGAAGTTGGTAGCTTGTATTTTCATCCAAATTGATTGCCTTTGAGCTAATACAAAACAAACACACACAAAAGGAGGACGTACTATCGGAATAGCATAAGCGCTACCGGGGGAACCTATCTTGAAAAGAAATGTCATGTGTTCATCATTGCGTAGCATTTATTTTTTATTCACCGTTATTCGCTTATTGATTGGTTAATTATATATTTCTAGATTTTGACACCATCAATTGGTACCGTCTGTGGGAATGATAAGCTCTCTAAAGCCCTCGTTCTTTAGAAATTACAAGTAAATTTTCGGTGAAAAATTCAGAATCCCGCGGGCCTATAGTAGCTCAATATTCTCGGGGGTATAACTTCTTACTCATAACTCCAAATTATGCAATTCTAGAGTCCATTTTGAAAAAAAATGAAAAATTACAACTTTTCAGTTCAAGCATTTTTCAAATTCGTCCATCTCGGGGTTCAAAACTTGATACAAACTTTCTAGAACGAAAAAGGCTAAAATTCGGCGGGCCTATGGTGACTCAATATTATCAGGCGCATAACTTTGTGCTCAAAACTCCAAATCATGAGATTCTGATGTCCATTTTGAAGAAAATTTCAAGAGCTACAACTTTTCAGTTCAAGATTTTTTTTAAATTTGGCCATCTCGGGGTTCAAAATAGTGATACAAAGTTGCTGCAACAAAAAATGCGAAAATCCCGCAGGCCTACACTAACTCAATATTTACGGGCGCGCATAATCATTCAAAAATTAGGTAAAATCGACGAGCTTCAAAAAATAATTATTACAATTGAATGTAATTTTTGTCAAGTTCATTCGACAAACCACAAGAAATAAATTAAAGAAATTTTCAGCGGGTATCAAACTTCCACAAAGCTGAATGTGATTTTGAAGTCTGTCAAACAACCGCAAGATCACTCCAGCCCAAAGAGATCTGGCTGAGAATGATCATCTACTGCTGCACCACTGGTACAGAGACCAAAATTTTGACGTTTCCTAGTAATAAATGAAAAAATTGTCAGAATTTGCATAAGTCAGAAGGGGGCATGACTCTACTCAAGACTTAGCCAAAAAGAACAAATTTTCCTTTTAAGAAACCAATGACTTAAATGAGAAAATTATCAGAATTTGCCTAAGTCAGAAGAGGGTATGACTATACTCAAGACTTAGCCAAAAAGAACAAATTTTTCTTTTAAGAAACCAAGGACTTAAATGAGAAAATTGTCAGAATTTGCCTAAGTCAGAAGGGGACATGACTCTACTCAAAACTTAGCCAAAAAGAACAAATTTTTCTTTTAAAAAACCAAGGATTTCGAAAAAAATTCCTATCTCCATATGATGAGCCCAAAGGCAGCACTAACACTGGGTCATGGAGTGAAGGCTATGCCAATCCCATCCGGGTTCCAAGTGGCCCAATCACTCGAGCTAGAGCTAAGAAGATCAAGGAGGCACTTATGACCATGGTCCAAGAGATGATAAGCAAAGCTGAAGCATGGAGGAGCATTGAAGGGGATCAGGCTCAAGAATGGAAGACATTGCTTAAAGGCCCAATTGAAGATGTTCAAAATAGTAGCCCAAGAGATTAAAAGCATGTATTAGATAAATGGGCTGGGCTAGGCTTAGTTTATTTTAAGTTTAATTTATGTTTAGCTTTGTTTGAGCCCAAATTATGTGAAAACCCATTAATTTCATTTTTGTTTATTTTCCTAGACCTAGTAGGTTTAATTACTCCTATTTAAAGAAGCTAACGCTATTATTTTAAGCAGCTTTGATTAATTAAATTTCGAGTGTTTTTACCTCTTGCGTTCTAAGAACAGTTAGAATTAGGGTTCTTCTTGTTCTCCGACTTAGCAGTCAATTAATCCATCGATTGATTGTTTGTCTTCGACTATACCAAGGTTCTCTCTTGTTTTCGGGACTGGGTCGAGGTTCCACCTCCATTGACTTCGCGTGATTCCAAGGTTCTTGCGTCTTCATACGTTAAGGGTTGCAAATACATCTTGCTTGGACAAAATACGATCGCAGATCACATCACCATATAGGGGCCATGCTTTAAATAATCATAAGTGGAACATCTCCGGAATGTTTGTACAAAGCCACACTAGAGGTGCACATTATCTAGTCACTCAAAAAAGGCTGAAGAATCTGAAGATCATCAGCACCAAAATTCAAAATAGTACTAAAATCAAAAGAAGAAAAATCATATCCTATATCCCCTAAAGTCGTCCAGTCAAGGCTCGTTGGTTCGGCAAACTCTGCAACAAAATCAGCTTGCGAAGATTGAGATAAAAAACCGTCCGAGGCAGCCTGGTGATAGGCATCCAAGGTAGCCTGGTGATAGGCACCCGAGGCAGCCTGGTAATAGGACAGATTCAGAAATGACGGTAAATCTACTTCATTCAGGAGAGCCCCATTTTTTATAAGATTTGCGGTAGTTGAAAGGATATCATGTACACCCTCTTCCGACATAAGGAGGCTTAAAAAACTTTCGGGAACAGGTTCTGGAAGATTCACGGCAGTCGGAATAACATCAGGCACGTTATTTTCTGCCGACAAAGGGAACCTCAAGGAACCTCCAAGAGGAGCAAAGGAGCATAATGGATTAACGCATGAAGACCCTCCTTCTAATCGAGCCTCTAATGTTGTCACCCGTGCCTGTAACTCTTCCACCTTCTGTTCAAGAAAAGCAAGGAGAGTAGTACGGCCTTTAGTGGGATTCTCGATTCTTGCCGTAGCTTCAAGAAGATATGAACTGAGAGTCTCAAGATGCTGGTCTTCGAGGATATCTTGCAAAAAAGATGCAATGTTCCTTACCCCGGAAATAGTGAAGATTGTGTGATAATCTTGACGACCAATCACATTTGAAAAAAATTTAGCATATTCACAAGATAGATGACATCTTTTGTGGCTATAAGCACAAGCCACACATGAAGGACCAGTAAAACGGTGAATGTTCGACATTATTTTGATTTACTTTTGTAAGAGAAACTGTATTACAAAAGAAATGGATGGTGATGGAAGAAATGGATTGGGCCTCGAGGAAGACGAAGAGGGAGAGACAGATGAAGAGGGAGAAGGGATAAAAGCACGGATTTCGAGTTCAGAAAAGAAGGAAAAGCTGTCTGAAAATGAGAGAGAGAGAGGGAGCCTCCGACAGGGAGGATCTCGAGAAAAAAAATTTCGCTGAAAAGGGGCCAACAACAAAAGAGGTGCCAAAAATATATATATATATATATATATATATTAATATTCCAAGCTCTACAACTTGCATCCAATGTCTAACGAGTTCTACACATTGATGTTTCGAATTCAACGACTAGCATCCGAGATCTAGCTTCCTTGAACTAAAACTCGAGATCAACGTCTAGCGAGCCTTACACAATGATATTCTGAAACTCTAAGACTAATGATCAAAGTCTAGCAATCTTTACACATTAATGTTCCGAATTTCACAAACTTACGCTCAAGAGTTAACGAAGCCCTACACATCGGTTATTCGAGCTCTCCCCATGATTATCTTTCTCGATAAGTACTCGTTTTACGCCTTAATTTTGAGCCGCACCATTTATCCGAAAAATACATTTATCCTTCACATTCAGCTTTTAGCATAAAAATAAAGGATAGGGGGCAATTGATGAGGTTAAATACTAATTTTATCATTGGCCTACAAAGGTAATTCAACATTTTTTTCCTCCGGTAAAATCCCATTTTTACCTCCTATAAAATCTCATTTTTACCCCCACACCTAACACATCTCACCTACCTCACCTACCTCCACCAAAAATTACCTTTTTGCCCTTTATTTTTACCAAATTTACCTTTTTGCCATTCTCCATTTACCTATAAATACCTCCCACCATTCATTCATTAAACACACAACAAAAACATACAATTTTTCTCATCTAAGATCCATCCATCTTATCAAAGAGATATAAAGCCATTGGCAATACAAATACAAGCCAATTCAAGAAGAAATAGAAGGCTCTTGTACTCTCTCTTTTTATACCCCAAAAAAATAAAAGGGTCTTATACTCTTTCTTTTCATACCCCAAAAAAAGCCAACAATCCTTATACACTCTCTCTCCTACACAATTTATTATTTATTCTGTTGAAACATCTGTAATCCTAATTCTATACTTATAAATAGAATTAGGAAAATTATAGAGAAAGAGAAGTTGGTAACTTGTATTTTCATCCAAATTGATTTCCTTTGAACTAATACAAAACAAACACACACAAAAGGAGGACGTACTACCAGAATAGCATAAGCCCTACTGGGGGAACTTACCTTGAAAAGAAATGTCATGTGTTTATCATTGCACCGCATTTATTTTTTATTCACCGATATTCGCTTATTGATTGGTTAATTATCTATTTCTAGATTTTGACACCATCAACATTATTTTGAATTTAATTAGGGTACGTCTGTTCCATTTGGCGCAGCACAACGAACAAAAATTATTAAATATATTTAAAGTGTTACTAAGAAATTTATCGAAAGTTTTTGCCATCTAGCTATTAAAAGTTTACTAGTTTTTTTAATTAACAATGTGAATTATACCTAAATCAACTTAATTGTGAGTGGTCAAATCAATCTTGCACTATAAGAGTTTGAATTATGCTAAAAGTATTTACTAATTGTCGTTGTGGTACGATGCTGACAAGTCAACTTCTTAGGAGTGTCCGTGTTTTCTAGATAACGGTTTAAGTGAATTGGATAGCTCTAAACCATGTACGGACACATCAACTTCTTATGAGTGTCCATGTTTCCTAGTTAATGGTCTAAGTGAATTAGATAGTTCCAAACCATGTATATGGAACAATATGTTTCTTACTTGTTGTAATAGAGTTTATTGATGGACAGTTTTTTTTAAATCTCCAATGAAATTGTGCAATAGATTCTTTATTTTTTTTTTAAATCATAAAATCAATTAATAGTAGTCCTTATTCATATTTTTCAATAACATTATTTTTATTCAAAAATCATAAAATAAAAGTTAAAAATAATTAAAAACTTGAAGAAAGAAAAATACATAAATAAAATGATGATGTGGTATTAAAATATTGTCTAAGAAACCCTCTAAAAATAAAGGGTTAAAGCATCTCAAACTGTAGTGTATATTGTTGTTTTATGTAAAATTTACACAAGTTGTAATTTTTTGTCTCCACTAATCTTTTAAATTTGGCGTTTGTGTAAAATAGTTGTATAAATTACACACCAAGTTTACACTTCCACATCAGCTTTTCCTCTTTCAAGTTTTTTTATAAAACCTTAAAATGTAATAACTTTTCATATAAAATATATATATTTGAAATTTACTCATCAAGACCTAGAAATCGAGATCTATTATCATTATAAGATTATGAATAAGTAAATTTCAAATAATAATAATAATAATAATAATAATAATTGCACAAAATGACATCAAACATGCGAATCTTATTGGTTTATTCAAACTTTACACAAAAGTTTACAAAACTATCATTAGAGCATTTTTTTTAGACTTCAAGATTTATGTAAAAATGCCTTGACATATAAGATTTGCACAATAATTTTTACACTATGGTTGGAGATGCTCTTACATTCACAATGTCTATTCCCATTTTTGCTAAAGAAGCTTAATGGTCATTGTTGCGAATTGCGTTGAAGAACATTTTTTTGGCTTATTCAGTGTATAAGTATAAAATCAAATACTATCATGAACACACACCACAAAACAACAAAAAATAAAATAAAATAATGTCTGTATGATAAAAGGAAGGAATTCCCATTTAAAGGGGTAAATAGACATAATTTTTTTATTTTTTTATGAAAGTTTGTAAAGATGATCTATATGGTGAATACACTCATATTTACCAAATTTCATTAAAAATATTCATAATAAAATTTCAACGTAGAAGTGGGTGAAATGATCATCACTTTATAGATCATTCTAAAAATTTAGTGGAGAAGATCTATAGCTTGAATTTTGTGGAAATGATCTATAGGTTGAGTTTTGTAGAGATAATCTATAGGTTGATTTTTTTTAAGAAATTTAGTTGAGGAGATCTACTCAGTGCATTTATTTATTACTCGAAATGGAAATCCCTCTTTTTGTTAAAATTACGAATCCTTCGTTATAATCTAGCTCTATATATATAACATATATATGTAATGAAGTAGCCGGCGAACAAAATTCCCACCTTCAACTAATAATCTGAAGCTTTGAAGCTTCCCTCCCCTGCCCTATAGAAACAAACAAACAAACAAACAAACAAACAATCCGACCAAAAGAAATTGGATCTGAATCAAGGATCTGAATCCATTCATGATTTTAACTAAACAAAACATTATCTATAAATAAATAAAAGACTAAACACATAAATACATAGAATGAGATGATGATCTAATTTTTATCAATTAAGTCTAATTCAAGTGCTTAATTGATGAATTTTTTTTATAAAACTATGCGAAATTGATTTCTATACCGAGTATATTATCCCCTACAAATCTTTATCAAAAAAATCAATTTAGAAGTGGGTGAGATAATTATCTAAAATTTCAAAAAACGAAAATAACATATTTATCGAAGTTTTACGACACCAATTTCTAGTGTGAATTTCTTAATCAATTTTTGTAAATATGATATACCCATTATAGAAATTCTTTCCACCAGTTTCATGAAAAAAAATTCATTCTTTAAACTCTCAAAATATTGGACCCATCTATATCATAAGGAAGCCTTGTCAAATCCAAAAGTCCTCAAAAGTCTTACCATCTTATAATCTAAATTGCACCATACCTACTTCATATTGAATTTGTAGCAAGGGAAAGGGTCAGCAGCATTAACAAGGGGCCAAGTCATTTTACATTTTAATTATAAACTTTCCCTTTCGCCCGAAAAAAATAAAATATCTAATGGTCTCATTAATATTCAAATTTAAATTCAAATCTAAATATAATTGTTTAAATATTAGAAGATAGCTTTTAGTCAAATCCCAAAGCCTTTCGTGCACTTTGAGACCTTGATTGGATAAATGTCCCATCACTACTATAAAATATCTAATACTCAAACGAATATTCAAATCCAAATATAATTGTTTACACTTGCCCTTTTCCACGGAACAATATATACCATTCCGCTAAAGACGAGAAGAGAAAAAAAATGAGGGAAATGATTGATGAATTTTTACCTGAAACAGAACAGTTCCTATATGGAATTGCCATATAGGAAATGTTTTGTATATATATAAAATTCAATCATGTCAATTTGTCATCAACACAAACCCCAAAAACAAATATATATAACAAATGTAGCGAAGTTGACAGGCCAACCAAATTCCCAACTTCGAATAATTGTTTGAAGCAAGTGCAACCTCTTTGAAGCTTTTCTCCACTGTATACAAACAAAGGAGAATGAGAAATTTGGGATTCTATCAAAATTGGTACTACTCTGACAATTCTTCGGATTTGAATCCATCCGTCATTTTAAATCCTAAACAAACAAATAATTAGATAAATAAAAGACTGCATACGTGCAATGAAATTTTGAGAGAAAAGGGGGGTAAAATCATGTTTACTGCAGAAAAATAATGTCTTATTATTTACAATGCCCACAATTCAAGGGCAGTTTATATGTTCTGTATTGTGCCATCTTCACTAGATTTTTTTTCTTTTTCTTTTTTAAGAAAAAAACAAAAATTTAGTGTCATTGTTGGGTTACATTGTCCATATGTTACAATACTTAATAGTTACAAAATTTATGCCACAGCGCCGTCGGCTTGGATCACCTAAGTAAGGTCGTAAACATGTGTTGCATGTCTACTACCTACTATTATATCCTTTTAGTTTGTTTGCATTATGAATATATTATATACCATAGGCGTCTGCTTACATTGGATTCTCAACTGTTATACTAAGTTTGAGCAGCCTTATAATATAGAAGTAATTAAATGCCGATAATGTTATTCATCGGTTTGAAAGCACAGTGTTTATATTTGGATGGATTCATTATGATATCAGTCTTCTTTGTGAAACAAATGGTTGGCTGCATGGGTTATAGATAATTAAGAAATCTATAGGACATGTTTCTTCTGAAAATGTACCAATGAGAAAATTATACACAAAGCTTGTGATGGTAAACACGTATATACGTAAGAGTGTTTAAGGAACATGCAAATACAATTATTGCCAAGAGACCATAAGAATATACCCCCTCCATCAAATTAAGAGATCCACTTCTCTTTTGGGATGTCTCAAATCAGGAGGCTGATCATTTCCTTTTTGTCACCAGTAATATTTCAATTTATTATGCTTAATGCTGAATTAGTTTCCATCTTTGCAGCAATTTTGAATGCCTTGGCAAGAAAACACGTGCATTCTACATTAAATTTTTTGTCTAGTTTTGTCTACATTGAAAATGCCATAATTTAAAATAAAAACTTATTGCGTCATTGTGACACATGTTTATAGAGAAGGAAATCAAGCTGCCGACAAACTGTCTAAAATTGGCTTAAGACAGAATGTTCTGCAATGGTGGCTACAGGCTACCTATCCTCCACAAATTGACACCTTTCTTGCCCATGACTATGCAAAACTTCCTAACTACAAATTCAAATAACTGGAGCTGCTTTTATGGCTTCTGTGGTTACCTTTTTATCAGTGATACTATCTGTTCTGTGGAGTTTTGATTCTACTCTTTTCTTTCATTGTGTCAAGCAATTGGTGGGCCTTCCTTTCCACTTATCATGTGTAGAAAAAGGGAAGCAGTTCTTCCACAGCAACAGAACATCCCACGGTTTTTATGAGATCACTAATGCCAACAATCACTGCAAAAACCATCACAAGTACACCTTCTCTCAGTTCTTTAAACAAATCCTCACTGGAGCTTTTTGTCAAACAGTTAGTGGGTGTCTATCTGGTAAGAAAAGAATCTTCTACACCACCATCATTTCTTTCTCCCCCACTGAGATCCTCTCCGAGCAGCTCTATTTTCTTTATTATAGCCTCATTAACTTAAAGAAATAAGCTTACAATCACTTAGCTCATTTTCCTGTTGCTGACCCGTTTAAGCCTCTCTCTTTGAACCCTGCTCTGGTCCAATGGTTCAAGGGTTCGTTGGTACATGGAAGCTCACCTTATCTGCGCTAACATAAAAAACAAGCATTATTCTCACATTATGAAGATGTTTACTACGGCCTTTTCCTGTGGGGATTTTCTTCAAACACTTGGTGTGCATTGTTGTACATACTTCTTTTTATGTAATAGCTGTATGTCACGACCTGCTCGATTTTGTTCAAGAGAATCGGAAAATTCCGGAACACTACGGAGGCTTACGGAATTTTCTAGACCCTTATACTAGACCCTTATAGAATAATGGAGAAGGGCCTCCAACCTTCGGGAGTATTCTAGAAGAGCCTAGATGTGGGACTTTCTAGAATAGCCTAATTGTAAATAATCTTGGTAGATTATTCTAGAGTATTCTAGTTTGAGATATTTGTATAGCAAGTTCTGGAATATAAATCTAAACCATTGGATTGGTTTGATCTCAACCGTCCATTCGGGAAGGCCTCACCTATAAATAGGTAGAGGGTTCATTTGTGTTGGAGCATAGAGAGTGAGTTGTATTACAAGCATTGTAAAGAGTTCTTGAGTAATACAAAGTTTCCTTTATAAACTCTTGTGTTCTCTCTTGCTTAAGTTTCATTAGGTGTGTTCGTTACTCTTAAGCCATTGTGGGAAGGCTGACTTAGTGTAAATCCGTGAAGACGGAAGTTTGAAAGCACTAAGTGCCGCACGTGCCTTGAAGAGGTTCAAGCCCGTGACAAGTGGTATCAGAGGGAAGGTTTACTACAACCGTTATTATGGCGAAAGAAGGTGTTGAAACTCCGAATGTCGCAGAGGAGCGGGGAAGGAGGGAGGACCTCCAAACAAGCAAGAAGTCGAGAAGCAAGAGTCGCCCACCGGTTCCTTCTGCTGGGGCGTTCGACGAAGTTCTGGTGAACATGGGGGAACGTATCGAGATGGTGGAAAGTTCACTCTCGACCTTAGAGTCCACCACCATGGAACAACTTGACGCGGTCAAGGAGGAACATGGTTCTCTAAGGGATGACTTCACGTTGCTAGAGGCTAAAGTTATGGATGTCATACAGGCAATCCAAATTCAAGTGAACAAACATAGCGACGAATTATCCAAAGGACTCGATGCTTACAAGAAGGCTGCAACTAGCTTGAGTACAAATATGGTAGTGTTAACTCAAAGTGCCGACTTACCTAAGCCCAAGGAATTCGATGGAAAGTGGGATGCAAAGGAGCTCGAAGACTTCATTTGGAGGATGGAAAGATACTTCGAGGGGGCCAACATCATCGATGAGGCGAATAAGGTACGCACTTCAACTATGTATCTTACGGACACTGCTGCTCTATGGTGGCGTCGTAAACACACCGAAATAGAAAGCGGTTCTTGTAAGATAGATAGTTGGGATGATTTGAAGAAAGAACTTAAAAATAAATTATATCCTACCAATGTTGTCTATGAGGCCCGTAAGAAACTCAGGGAGTTGAAACACAAGGGCACTATTAAGGAGTACGTGAAAGAGTTCACAACCCTTGTGCTTCAAATCCCGACTATGAAGGATGAGGATCAACTATTTTACTTCATCGACGGGTTACAAAACTGGGCAAAGCAAGAGGTGCAACGTCGAGGAGTAAAAACGGTTGATGATGCCATCACGGTCGTCGAATCCCTGTCCGAGTTCCAAAGGAGCACGACCGACCATTCTAATCCTTCAAAAGGCTCCAAGAGTAATCTAGGCAAAGGCGGGGGAGAAAAGAAGGATGGCACGAGGAAGTACTTCAACAAAGGGGAGAACGCTTCCAAGCCCTTGAGTTCTCAAGGCAAGTACGATGAGAAGAAGAAAAGCACGATGGGAACTCGAACGTGTTTCGTGTGCAAGGGACCGCATCTGATGAGGGAGTGTCCCAAGCTGGGGTCGTTGGCCGCCATGACAGAAGAACAAGGTTCATCCTCTTGCCAGGAAGAGAAAGACCAGTTTAGCTCGTTGCAATTGCTAAACGCCCTCAACGCCAAGGTTATCCCACCAACCAACGCAAACAAAGGATTGATGTACGTGGAAGCCAAGGTGAATGGACAATCCGCGTTAGCGATGGTGGATACGGGAGCCACTAACAATTTCATTACCGAGGATGAAGCTAGAAGATTGGGACTCAAGATCACCAAGGGAGGTGGAGTCCTTAAAACGGTCAATTCTCCTACCACACCACTAGCCGGAGCAATTCACGGAGCGGAAATCCAACTAGGATCGTGGAAGGGCCAAGTGGATCTTTCGGTGGCAAAGATGGACGACTTCAACTTGGTTCTCGGGCTAGACTTCATGAGGAAGGTTAACGCCATCCCAATACCTTCCTTCGACTCAGTTTGCATTTTAGAGAAGGGGTCTTCATGCATGGTGCCTGCTGTGTCCAAGGCAAAAGTTATGGGTCAACTTTCAACCATGCAAGTTGCAAAAGGGTTGAAGAAGGGGGACATGACGTACTTAGCATGCCTAAAGATGGAAGACCAAGACGAGACCGCGATCGGTCAAAGGGGCGAAGAAATGCCCGATATCATCAAAGGCGTCCTTGAGGAAAATAAGGACATGATGCCACCAGAGCTACCAAAGAGGTTACCACCTAGGAGGGAGGTGGACCACAAGATCGAACTAGAACCGGGTACGAAACCACCGGCCATGGCACCTTATCGAATGGCACCGCCGGAGTTGGAGGAACTTCGAAAGCAATTGACGGAGCTACTCGACAAAGGGATGATACGGCCTTCAAAAGCACCTTATGGCGCCCCGGTCCTATTCCAAAAGAAGCATGATGGATCGTTGAGAATGTGCGTGGACTACCGGGCACTTAACAAGGTAACGATCAAGAACAAGTATCCTATTCCTTTGATTCCTGATTTGTTCGACAGGCTTGGAGGAGCCAAGTATTATACGAAGATGGATTTGCAAAAGGGCTACTACCAAGTTCGAATAGCAGAAGGTGATGAGCCCAAAACGGCATGCATTACTCGGTACGGATCATTCGAGTGGTTGGTGATGCCGTTTGGCCTAACCAATGCCCCGGCCACATTTTGCACGTTGATGAACAAGATCTTCCAACCATACTTGGACAAGTTCGTCGTGGTCTACCTTGATGATATAGTCATCTATAGCCAAACGTTGGAAGAACATACCGACCACTTACGAACGGTGTTCAAGCTTTTGCGAGAGAACAAGCTATATGTCAAGAAGGAGAAGTGTTCATTCGCAAAGAAGGAGGTACACTTTCTTGGTCACGTTATTGGCCATGGAAGTTTAAAGATGGACGAGGCAAAGGTGAAAGCTATCAAAGAATGGGAAGTGCCGACCAAGGTAACCGAACTTCGTTCTTTCCTTGGCTTAGTCAATTACTATCGACGATTCATCCAGGGGTACTCGGCGAGGGCCGCCCACTAACGGACCTATTGAAAAAGAACAAGGCGTGGGATTGGTCAGAAAAATGTCAAACGGCATTCGGGGATTTAAAGGATGCCATCACAAGTGAGCCGATCTTGGCATTGCCGGATTTCACCAAGATCTTTGAGGTTCAAACGGATGCCTCCGACTTTGCTATTGGGGGAATTCTCATGCAAGAGAGGCATCCCATCGCGTTTGAGATCCGTAAGCTCAACGACACCGAGCGTCGGTACACGGTTCAAGAAAAGGAAATGACGGCTATTGTTCATTGCCTACGGGTGTGGCGACATTACTTGTTGGGTTACAAGTTCGTCATCAAGACAGATAATGTTGCCACAAGTTACTTCCAAACACAAAAGAAGCTGACTCCCAAACAAGCAAGGTGGCAGGACTTCTTGGCGGAGTTCGATTACGGGTTGGAGTACAAGCCGGGCAAAGACAATGTTGTTGCCGATGCTTTGAGTAGAAAAGCCGAGCTTGCTGCCATAAGCCAAGCCAAGGGGACTTTTTTGGACCTGATTCGAGAAGGCTTAGAGCACGACTCCGTAGCTAAGGAGTTGATAAAGGCTGCCTAAGAAAGAAAAACGAGGCGGTTTTGGGTAGAGGATGGCTTACTCTACACAACCGGGCAGCGGGTGTATGTTCCTAAATGGAACAACTTGCGGCGAGATATTATCAAGGAGTGCCACGATACGAGGTGGGCCGGACACCCCGGTCAAAAACGCACTTTGGCATTACTTGAACGAGCATACTTTTGGCCACAAATGAGGGACACAGTGGAACTCTATGTGAAGACTTGTCTTGTGTGCCAACAAGACAAAGTGGAAGCAAGGGCACCATCGGGGTTGTTGGAACCCTTGCCAGTCCCAGAGCGTCCTTGGGATTCTATTTCCTTGGACTTCATTAGTGCCTTGCCCAAATCTGAAGGGTTCGGATCAATTATTGTAGTGGTTGATCGATTCTCTAAATATGGCACATTCATCCCGGCCACCAAGGATTGCACAGCAGAAGAAGCGGCAAGGCTATTCTTCAAGAATGTGGTGAAGTATTGGGGGTTACCTAGGAGCATCATAAGTGATCGTGACCCCCGTTTCACGAGAAAGTTGTGGACGGAGTTGTTTAAACTCCTAGGATCGGATCTACACTTCTCAACAAGCTTTCACCCACAAACAGACGGGCAAACGGAATGGGTGAATTCCTTGTTAGAGTGTTATCTCCGACATTTTGTGGGTGCGAACCAAAGGGATTGGGCTAAACTCCTAGATGTTGCTCAATTTTCTTACAACTTACAAAGGAGTGAAGCCACGGGAAGGATTCCGTTCGAGTTGGCGACCGGACAACAACCATTGACGCCCCCACACATTGACCACTTCCATAGAAGGAGGGAAAAGCCCCGGAGCATATAAGATGGCAAAGTCATGGGAGGAGCATGCCGACCTAGCTCGTTCGTGCCTTAACAAAGCCCGGAGGCGAATGAAGAAGTGGGCGGACAAGAAGAGGCGGTCGATGGAATTCAATGTTGGTGACCAAGTCCTTGTGAAGATTCTCCTTCAACAATTCAAGGCATATCGGAATGTACACAAAGGCTTGGTGCGAAGATACGAAGGGCCGTTTTCGGTGATCGCTAAGGTTGGTAAGGTATCGTATCGCCTTGACCTTCCTAGCACCTTAAAGATCCATCCAGTCTTTCACGTGAGCATGCTAAAACCATACCATGAAGACGTGGAGGATCCCAGCCGAAGCGAGTCACAACGGGCACCACCGATTGTGACAAAGTCATTTGATAAAGAAGTTGAGGAGGTCCTAGCAGCTCGTGAGGTTCCAAGGCGTGGAGTACCTCCTTGCAAACAATTCTTAATCAAATGGAAGGGATTGCCTGAGTCCGAAACAACGTGGGAATCGCAAGCCGACTTGTGGCAATTCGAAGACAAGCTGAGGCAGTACGAGGCGACGAGGACGTCGCCAGATTAGGCGGGGGAGAGTGTCACGACCCGCTCGATTTTGTTCAAGAGAATCGGAAAATTCCGGAACACTACGGAGGCTTACGGAATTTTCTAGACCCTTATAGAATAATGGAGAAGGGCCTCCAACCTTCGGGAGTATTCTAGAAGAGCCTAGATGTGGGACTTTCTAGAATAGCCTAATTGTAAATAATCTTGGTAGATTATTCTAGAGTATTCTAGTTTGAGATATTTGTATAGAAAGTTTTGGAATGTAAATCTAAACCATTGGATTGGTTTGATCTCAACCGTCCATTCGGGAAGGCCTCGCCTATAAATAGGTAGAGGGTTCATTTGTGTTGGAGCATAGAGAGTGAGTTGTATTACAAGCATTGTAAAGAGTTCTTGAGTAATACAAAGTTTCCTTTATAAACTCTTGTGTTCTCTCTTGCTTAAGTTTCATTCCGTGTGTTCGTTACTCTTAAGCCATTGTGGGAAGGCTGACTTAGTGTAAATCCGTGAAGACGGAAGTTTGAAAGCACTAAGTGCCGCACGTGCCTTGAAGAGGTTCAAGCCCGTGACATGTAGCTGTAGTTGCCTACATTCCTTTAGTTGGTTCTTCTTTAAAGTCTACTAATTGGAATTTGTTCACTCGCCACCTGTTTAGGCATCTTATTTTTTTGGCCAACAAGTTCAGGCATTTTTGCTATTTTGGTAAATTGCTTGGGGAATGCCTCGTTGTTTCCCCTCTTTTGTGTATTTTTCGTTATTTATGGCACTAGTCGTCTTTGGAGGTTATTAGTTTTATAAAATAAAATTCAAAATTCAAAATTTTATAAAAAGTTTATACCGGAAATCTAATCATCAAGATCAATTAAACAAAAACTATTATAACTATAACATTATGTGAAAAAAAATTAAGAAAAATTGTTGAGTAGCATTTAAGAACGTCCTTTATGTATTTGTTATTACTCATTTTAGTATGTCATTTATAGGAGTGTTCACGGTATGATAGTCTAATTTTTGAACTATTTTTAAATCATACAGACAGACGTGGTTGGATTATTTATACATCAGGTATTGAGTTTAATTTGTTAAAATGTTATTTTGCCAATATCAAAATAAAATCAAAAAATATGAATAAAATATTATTTAAAAAATTAAAAATAAATGGGTGTAATCCTGTCTACTTTTAGATTTCTAGCAAAAAGATATATTTAATCTAAATTTCGATTGTTCAAAACGTGATAATAGAATAGACAATAGGCTCAAAATAGAACATTTCTACAAATTTTCGTAAAAAGTTTGATCTATTTACTCCTCCAAATAGGAAGTTTGTTACCTGCAAAATTGAAATATATATGTCCCGAACTGGACATATATATACCAATTTTGTAGTTATCCTCTTCCCCAATTGAATTTTTTGATGAAATTTGGTGGAGATGATTTACTAATCATGGAGATCATCTCCATCAAATTTCATCAAAAAATGCATCCATTTGAGCTCTCGAATCACCCAATCTTCACAAATTGGTCTTTAAGTTAAAGATCTTACTTGAAATTCACCCATAATATATGTATATATAGAACAAAGTAATGAAGTAAAGCTAGCCAACAAAATTCCCTTCTTCAACTAATAATTTGAAGCAAATGCAACCTCTTTGAAGTTTTCCTCCCCTGCTGTATACACAAACCATGAGAAATTTGGGTTGTTCTATCAAAACTTTGAGGATTCAATATGAATCCATCCATACATTGAGAATATGATCTGTGAGCTGAGTGAGGACTGAAAAAGAGATAAATTAAAGCAACGATGGAAATAAAAGACTGCATACATACATCTATATTATAAAATAATAAATCAATCGAGCGTCTCATATTAATTTGTAATGATATTAACACTTTTAGACCATTAGATCATTTTTATACCTCACAACAAGATGTCAAATCAACTTAACATTTACTCACACACTAAACATATACACAAATATAACTCTTACATCTCTCTACTTTTCTACAACATTTCTCTCTCATCAAATTTTTAAATAACTTTGAAATGCCATAACTTTAAATTTACAAATTCAACTTTAATAAAATTTATATATTTGAAATATGTTCATCAACATCTACAAAACAAGATCCATTGTGATTATTAAATTATGTATAAAAAAATTCAAAAAAAAGTTATAAAACATTACAAATATAATGACATATAAAACTTATAAAACATTACAAATATAATAGTATACTTAAAGTATTTCTAACTCATTAGTTATTGAAAATATACATTTCTCTCTCATCAAATTTTAAAAAAACTTTCAAATGCTATAACTTTAAATTTACAAATCCATTAGTTATTGAAAATAAGTGTCCAACCTACCTCGAATATGGGGTGAAATTGTTTTATATTAGTGTCCAACTTACTTCAAATATAATATTTTTTCTTTTAAATATACTAATAACACCATTCGATCAGCCTCGAATATAATATTTTTTTTCTCTCTTAAATAAACTCATAACATCATTACATTATAAAACAGTCGATGCGATTTCAGGTCTAATTGGACAAGTAAGACACATCTCGAGCGAGGACGGTTATATTTTTAGTTAGACATATTTCGTTTTTGCGATACCTTAATTATCTATTTTCATTCTTAAGTAATATACCTTAATTATCTAATTATTATTTTTTATTCTTTTTATCGTGCCGAATGGCACGGGTATACCCTAGTATATACATAAATTTTCCCTTTCGCTGCAAAAAAAATAAAATAAAATGGAAAGCACCCTGACAAGAAGAGAAAGAATGAGGGAAATAAGAAGTAGCTTTTTGATCCAACTGGCTCTTCTTTATAACGATTTGCATCTATTTTTTTTCAATTGAGTCTAATTCAAGAGCTTAATTGATGATTCTGGATTTTTTTAATATATATAAAATTTTGTGAACGTGATTCTTATAGAGAGTATATTATCGAAAATAACATATTTATTGAAAAAAAAAACCCATTTTCGGTGTGACTTTAGGGGTATGTATAAGTTTAGAACAAAAAACTCAGCAAAGCAGTCCTTTAAATAGGAGGGAAGGGGACAAATTACAGTATTAAGGCTGCCTCTTTGGTGTATATATATATGGAGTAAGGCTCTAGAAAGGCTTACTTCTTTTAAGTAAAGAATGGGCTTCCCATTTTGAGAGGGTAAATGATAAAAAACTTTTATGAAATTTAGTGAGGATGATCTTTATAATGATTAGATCAATGTCACAAAATTTCATCAAAAAATTCAACTGGAAAGTGTGTGAACGAAAGATTCATATATATATATGTGTGTGTGTGTGTGTGCGTGCGCATTTCTGGTCATTGAAAATTTAGATATTTAGATGACCCACTCCTCTGTTGATTTTTATGAAAAAATATTGGTTGCATATTGTAGGTGGCTAAAATTTTTAGGCCCAACCCACATAGATGATTGATTATGAGGAGTCTGGTTATGATAAAGCAAATCTGAGAGTTGATAAAGGATTTTTGGGTACGGTAGGTCTACAAGTAGCGTTTATGCTATTCCAATAGTACGTCATCTGCTTGTGTATGCGTTTTTGTATTAAGCTCCATGGCAATTAATCAATGAGGAATACAAGTTACCTACTTCATCTCTCTAAACATAAATGTATGCTAATAACTAATTACTCGTTGCAACTTACACCACATTCACTGCTGCTCTGTAAGAACCCGTGCTTTTCACGCCAGCTCCCGTGGGTAGCGATTCCTCTGGTTTATAGTTATTTTGAAAAACGATTAATTTTATTATAGAGAAAATGTGATAGTTTGTAAAAAAATTAGAGTCGCCAGTTTGTTTTACTTAACAAACAAAAATTTGTGTGAAAGATGAGCATTTATGAATTAAAAGGCTTCTTAAACACAATTAATGCGAAATTAGTTGATTCAAAGGTTCGAGGATTAAGTTACAAATCGGGAAGGTGTTAGTCACCTTATTCTCCCTTTCAATCTCTAAGTTAGATATGCGTGTAATTATAATCGAGGATTCGCATGCTTATTGATGTTATCGCTTATCGGTCCATAATTTTGAAAACCAGGATTTTGGGGTGCGGATGGAAAGTATGTACTTCGTATTTCGCCCTTTTATTTTAGAAATCAATGTTTGTGATTTGGAAAAGTGGTTTGATAATGATAGAAAAACAGGTGTTTTTTGTAAAGTTTGGGGCTTTTCGGAAACTAATTAAATTTGGAATTGGTTATCTGGCAATCCTCGAAATCTATTTGTCAATAGTGTATTACAGTTTAATAATTTAAACTATCATTGACGAATCTAGTACTCTTATATTGGATATTTCGGCGAGCACCGTGATTTATATATTAAACCGGGTACAAACACTTACAAATTCGTTCGTGCACCGAGACTAATAAAACTGAAATTTTATAATATTAACTGATAAAAATATGTCCAAAAATGGTTACAACTCTATCCACACCTTTGGTCTTGAAAAGGGGATTTAAATATGAAATATGGACAGATTTTGAGATAAACAGTCATTTTTACAAGCGATTGATAAAAAGTAACTGATAAAATAAAAGTAGGTTGATAAATAAAGCCGGATTGCCATTAGTCATATGCAGTCGAGTCCCTTGAGATTTTGTTAAGCCAAAGGTGCCGTCATTGTGTTGTGTCTCGGGAAAGTACTGGTATGAATAAGTGTTATATTCAGATTTGATTTAAATCTCTAAGGCTAATAGTGACAAATACTGATTTTGCAAGTGAATGCTTTGGAAAGGACTCTATTCTTTTAAAAATGATGATTTTTTTTCCTAAATAGACCGCCAAATAATGTACAAATGATTTCTGGGCTCACCCGTAGTTCTTCTTCTCGTATTTCTTTTTCTATATTTTATACCGATAAGCTAGATTCCCTGTATGAAGTTTCTTATCTTCCAGAAGATGAGAAAATTTCACTTACAGAGTTGCCCCTTATAAATCCTTATATTGTATTTTCAAAACCTGGTTCGAACTCTCTTACTAAATCAATAAACTAGATTTTTGGCCTAAAAACCAAACTCCCAGTTAAGGAATATGTTCAAGCCTCTCGGTTTGACCAATTCTAAACCCCTGTTAACTTTAAAGAACAATTTGTTACACTGCCATTTCTAGATGACTTTACTCGCATAGCTATCACCCAGGGTTACAACCATCTCCATTTTGATGCTATCAGAATAGCTCTTACCTTCCATGGTAGGAAAGGTATACCTGCGCTCTTTAGGATTGCTTTGCTTGATACTCGTTTTAAGGAATACCAAACACGCCTGCATCGGCACAATTTAGACAACTTTGAATGCTGGTACAGTCTTTTTCACCCTCTTCCCAAACTTCAGGGGTCAACCGCCCTACTTTAATGAAATGTCTGAATCGCATAAAGAGGTAGATCGCCCTGCTTTAGCGAAATGTAGAGGGGTAGACCACCCCTGCTTTAGCAAAATATGTGAAAACAGCGTAGAGGGGTAGACCACCCCTACTTTAGCAAAATGTGTGAAAACAGCGTAGAGGGGTATACTGCCCTGTTTTAGCGAAATGTATGAACTACGTTGTAATACCCCGTTATTCCATTTACTATAATAGCTTTCATTCGTTCGCTTATTTCACCATGAACGGTGAAATCTTGATTTATGGTGTTTCGTAGTGTTCTAGCTACTCTTACAAGTCGTATTAGTGTACTTACACTTGCGTGAGTAATCATTTCATGATTCGGGTAGTCTAAATCGATATCGGCTCGTAAATCGTGTGTTTCAGTTTTACGCGATTATTTAATTTTGTCTAATTTTGGGGTATCGTAACTTCATCGTCCTTTATTTGATTAAGTCTTCGTTTTCGCCTATGTCTAGATTTTGTGCCATTCTACAATTTTCACGTTTTGACCGTTCGCCAATTTGTCTAGGTTTTGTGCCATTCTACAATTTTGGGAGTTAATATCGGTAGATTACCATTTCTATTGCATGATTGAAAACCGAATTTCATGATTTAGCATATATATTTAAAGATTCATATGAACCCACTTTGTAGTTATATGAATGGCCAACGTCAAGCTCACTTTCGTGACTGGGTATGAGTCCCACATCCAATGTAGTGTACATGACAACTTAGGGGAAAGACTAAAAAACAAAAAGAGGAAAAAAAATATATAAACAAAATAGTTGCTTGCTCTACGCTTTGTTGCGTAAGTCAAGTGGTAAAGAATATTTCGTTGGGTTGTATTCATTTAAACTTTTGAATAGTAAAACTTTAGTTAAAAAATGTATTGCCTTTGTTAATTGGATTGATTGATAAAATTGTGTACTAGCTAGGTACATGACAAACATGTGCCAAAATTATATTTCTTGTTCTGTTGAAGTTACCTTTTGTTGTAACAGATTTTAATACTCATAAGCGCACAAATCAGTTTATAGTGTAATGTGTAAGCGATGTTAATCCCACAAGGACTCAAACAATATGTTTTATAATTATCTTGTTAACTTTTTACTAAACTCCTAATTTAGCTAGAAAAGTAGTGGAATAAAATAAAATAAATAAAATAAAGTAAGGCAAGTAATATTAATGTAATGGAACTAAATTAAATAATATCATGCAAGATAACAAAATTGATGAATTAATTGACTAGGGTTTCGGAGTCATATATTTAATATCATTTTCTTAAGTATTCATGTGCGTAAATTCTACTCATAGCGCGTAATAATTTAGTATCTCAACTCTATTATTTATGAAAAATGAAATCATTCAAATTTAATTAATTTATAAAATATAATTATAATTCTGGTAGAAGTGAACTGACTAAGAAACTTGGTCAATTTTAATTGTCAAGTCATTTAAGAGGTACATTAGTGTTCTTATGCGGGTAAGTACGCAGACAATGATACACATTAATTACGTGTTCGTGCTATTACTTAACTATATATTAAAAGGAAGATTATATTTATACCAGACTTTTTTTTTAATTCAATCTTAATTAGAAGAATAGGGTACATTTTAATTTAATTAGGCAAATAAGATTGTTTTAAAACTATCAGAGTAAGTAGCGATTTTACACATAAAACTACTAGAAGAAATGGCGATTTTAACTTTAAAATCGCCATCCGGGATGACAATTTTAAGTTGACCAAAATTAAATTACAACGGTGGCGATTTTAAGAAAACACCTGCTCCTTCTTTTGTCTCACCAGTTCATATTCATTCTCTAATTTTTCCCTAATTTTTTGTATCTCCTGGATCATACACCCATTTCCGATCCTCCCATTTTCTGTAATTATAGGTTTGATTTATAGTCCCTCTCGAAAACGTATTCATTTGGTAAAAGTGAAATGGGAAAACAAATAGGAGAAATGGCTTTCTTGATTTAGAGCTTGCCTATCATTTTATATATATATATATATCCTTAACTTTTCTTTTTCTTTTTAATATAGATTAAATAACCCAAAAACTTAGCTAAGTTCAAAACTCCTCTAAAGCATATATCTTATTTAGATAAACTTAAAAGTTTATAATTCTTCAAATATTATTATATGATTAATCAACGTCACTGTTGCTCTTTAGAGATAGCTATTTTGAAAATTGTCAAAATTTTTATTAGAGATAGCGATTTTACCTAGAAAAAAAGCTACCCATTCTAATGTTTTCTTTAATTGAGATAAATTCAACCCCTTAAAATTACCACATCTTCTAGTAGTTTTAAGTATAAAATCGTCATCTACTCTGATAATTTAAAAATAACCCTATATCTCATTTAAGTTGAAAAGTATCACATTCTCCTAATTAAGAACGAAAACAATCATAGTTGTAAAAAAGTCTTTATACCACTAAAGTTTTTTAAAATCACCTAATGTTAAAAAGTACGGAAAAAACAAAAAGAGAACTACACACCGCATTATTTTTTGGTAAAATTTAAAAAGTTGTATGATGTGTCAAGTAAAAAATTCTAAAAATTCAAGTATGTTCTCAAATTACTTAATAATTTGTTTTCTAAAAGTTCCAGAATTATTAAAATTGAAAACATGTTTTTGGTAAACTTTTAATTTGGCTTAATTTGTAATAATTTTGTGTACTTTGCACTTTGTTCAGCTTTGGTTTTAATGTTACACTTAGTGGGCCCAGTCTAGCTGGTTGGTATTTATTAATTCTGACCCGAGATTTTATTTCTTTGACCTGAGACAATAATTCACGCGTAGATTTCTCATGTCCACCTGTTAGGCACGTGAATGAGAGTGAAAGTTGTTGGTTACATTAAGTGTGATATGCCACTTGTTTTGTACAATTTTATTTTTTTTAACTGACGTACTATTTTTACTGTTTGCGTTGTTTGATTTATAAGGGTTGAATATAGTTTAATATATTCGGTATTTATGGGTCGATTAAAAAATTATTAAATTTATATTTAATTTTTTAAAAGCTAAATAACACATATTTTATTTAGTTTTTAAAGACCGAGTAAAAAGTAGAAGTAAAACATATTTAGTGGGATGAAAATATCACAACTATTTTTACTATGAAAAATATGGCAATGTTATTTATAACCACTCATATTTGTCACAAAGACCTTTGTCATAAACATCATTCTATGATAAATTTATTATCACTAACACTCTCGAATGCCTGTCTAATTAGAGGTAAGTGCAGTCACATACACTCAGTACACATGTAAAGAGTTTGTTTATTAGAACTCGTTTAACATCAAGTAATGGAGTGTTAGAGTATTTTTCAGTTAAAGGACACATAATAAAAAATGAATACACTCACATAAACTTGATTCAAATGGAGAGATTGTGTTGCAAAACATTCACCTAACATCAGGAAATATTGGAAGGGGTATTTGTGATAAATAAGGAGGTGTTATAATATATTTTTAGTTAAATTATGAAATGATATGTTTATTTTGAAAAGTGTAAATAACACCCGCTAAAAATATTTGGTGTGATATGCCACTTATGTTCTAATTTATTTTTATTTTGAGAGATGTGTTTGTACTACTTTTTTTACACCAGGCGGTGTTCGAAACAACTTTCACTCACATCGACTAATTATCCGTTGCAGCTTAAACTAAACTCGTTGCTAATCATCAAATATTTTTGCATCTACCTGAATTCGATTTAGGAAACTCCCAATCGACCCCAAATCTAAATTGGGGACGGTAACAACTAAGATGTTTGAATTATTTTTACCACTAAAAATTGACTCACGTACATACAATGTAGATGTACGTATAGTTTTAATTTAAAATAGAAAAACTAAAAAATAATATAATTGTTAACTCAATAATTAAAAAAATAAAATTATATTTAACCTTAAAATTTCAAGTATAGCCTCATTAATAACATATTCTTTTCCAACATAATAATAAAGGTAAAAATGAAAATTTGATCTATTGGAATAATAATTGCTTCAATTACCTTTGAATTTATATTATTAATACACAAGTAAGTCAAGTCTTCCCATAATTTTATTTATTTATTTGTTGTCTGACTCCATTACAACAACTGCAGGTGATTGCTTTCGGGCAGAGTCTAAAAATTATCAACCACCAACCTGCATTTTTTTTTTTTGAAGCGAAAAACTGAGAGATGATCATATAATTGCTCCTCATAAATTTGAGTAATAAAAGTGAGATGGCTCATCAAGTAGCAGCAGGTACATTAGTGTTCTTATGCGGGTGGGTACACATACATCGATGCACATTAATTACATGTCCATGCCACACGGTACTATTTTGGAGTGTGTGATTTGTGGTGTGAATGACATGTTTAGAGAGAGAAAGGATGCCATGTTAACTATTGATCGTTGGATCTCTCTGCAGCACTTTTGGTCGTTAGATTTTCAAGATTGCGATCTCCATTATCAACCGTTGAAGATTTAGTGTATTTAAAAAAATGTAATTTTATAGTATTATAATTCCAAGAGAAAAGAAAAACAAAGAATTCAAAATTTATTTATTTGAAGGATTCCAAATAAACAATAGGAGTATTGTAACATTCTAAAGTTTTTTTTAATTATATTTACACTTTTTAATATATATACACGTATTGACTTGGAAAGAAAAAATAGGTGAGAGTTGTAAGTGTACAATATATATATGTGTGTGTGTGCAAAAACAAGAGCGTATATGAACGGGGCCGGGGGGGGGGGGGGGGGTTATTTATATGAGTGGTGATGGTGAAATGATTTTTTTTTTTTTTTAGAATTCTTAATATAATAATTCAATCCTTTAGATTTGTGGTTTTGGAATTCGAATTAATATAACTTTTAACCTATCCAAACAATAGAAAACAAAAAATTATGGTGTGGAATTGGGGTTACACTGATTTAAAAAAATGGGAAAAAAGAAAAGAAAAGAGAAGGGCTTAACTTTATTGTATCGAGTAATGTCATTTACTCAGCATAATAAGCATAATGTTGAAAACTTGACTCTATTGCATCACATACTTAACTCTATTGCACCGAGTTAATGCGCACATACTCGACTTTATTGCACCGAGTTAATGTGAGAGTGTTATAGAGAGGTTTGATGGGTGGCAATAACCCTAACCAAGAAAAAAGAAAAAGCAAAGCAAGCCCCGAGTAAGTATTCTTTTGTTTTTCTAAGTTTCACGTATGAGAGAAATAAAAAAATTAATGGTTTTTATAAGAAAAAATTTGGCTAAGGATTTGAACTCTTTAGGTATTAAACTTTTGTGTTATTGGGCGAGGATTTAGATGGTATTGTTCACCACACACACGCCGACCGACCCAGGCTGGATTAGGCTCGGGCTTACTTTGAGTAAAGTATTATCTTTTTAGACAAAATTCTTTTGAAAATTTTATTTATTAAAAATAAAATTATTTTATTTTCTTCTTAAAGTTCGAAATTGTTTTTGACTTAGCCTTTTCGTTGTTGTGGATAGACGACTCTCTCTCTTTCTCTCAAACCTTTTTTCTCTCCCTCAATGCGACGGAAAAATACTTTCCCTTTAAGAGTTTTTTGTTTTCTTTGCCAAAATACACACAAAAAATCCTCCATTGTTAACCATTTGAGAGCTTAAAAAAATTTCAATAAATTTTCCTCCATTTTGTTTCCCCTCTGGTAGGAATATTTTACCAATTTCGACCTAAGTTATAAAGGGAGTTAGGATTTCGATTTACCATTGTGCAAAGAAAATCGAGACAGAGGAAAAATCTCGGCTTGTTGTATCCTGGGGACGGTGTAGACAATCTGAACTACTAGCATAAACACCGAGCAAAGCCGTGAAACATTTTAAAGAGAGCGACCTAGTTCGCAATCAACTCAATGTTTTTTGATCATTATTTGGTAACTTCGTTCTTGCTTTTCCAACATCAACAGTAATATAAGCTTTCGATTGCAATATAGATTAATATTTATTCATTTTAGCCTACACTTGATATGCGTTTGACATGTGACACTTAATACATATACATGTGAAACTTTTGTACATCTATTTTTAAGAGAAAAATTAATTAAAATCATAAATGCATCATTGGCTTATTTTTATGGAAAAAAATTGGTTGTATATTGTAGGTGGCTAAAAGTTTTAGGCCTGACCCATAGAGATGATTGATTATAAGGAGTCTGGTTATGATAAAGCAAATCTAAAAGTTGACAAAAGATTTTTGGGTACGATAAGTCCATCGGTAGCGTTTATGCTATTCCGGTAGTATATCATCTGCTTGTGTATGCGTTTTTGTATTAAACTCTAAGGCTGTTAATCAATTAGGAATACAAGTTACCAGCTTTATCTCTATAAACATAAATGTATGCTAATAACTAGTTACCCATTGCAACTTACACCACATTCGCTGCTGCTCTGTGAGAACCCGCGCTTTCGATGCCGGCTCCCGTGGGTGGCGATTCCTCTAGTTTTTCAATTATTTCAAAAAACGGCTCATTTTATTATAGAGAAAAGGTTATGGTTTGTAAACAAAATCAGAGTCGCCAATTTGTTTTACTTAACAAACAAAAGTCTTTATGAATTAAATGGCCTCTTAAACACAATTAATGCAAAATTAGTTGATTTGAAGGTTCAAGAATTAAGTTACGAATCAAGAAGTTGTTAGGCACCAAATTCGTTCTTTCAGTCTTTAAGTAGGATATGCGTGTAATTATAATTGAAGATTTGCATGTTTATTGATATTATCGCATATCGGTCCATAATTTTAAAAAAGGGGATTTTGGGGTGGGGATGGAAAGCATGTACTTCGTAATTCTCCCTTTTATTTTAGAAATCATTGTGTGTGATTTGGAAAAGTGGTTTGATAATGATAGATATCAAAACAAGTGTTTTTTTTAAAGTTTAGGGCTTTTCAGAAGCTAATTCAATCTGGAATTAGATATCCGGCAATTCTCAAGATCGATTCGTCAATAGTGTACCAAAGCTTAATAATTTAAATCAGCATTAACGAATTCTATACTCTCATATTGAATATTTAGGCAAGCACCGTGATTTATAAATTAAACCAGGTACAAACATTTACAGATTCCTTTATGAACCGAGATTAATAAAATCAGAATTTTATAATATTAACTGATAAAAATATGTTCAAAAATGGTTACATCTCTATCCACACCTTTGTCTTGAAAATGAGGTTTAAATATGAAAAATGGACTGATTTTGAGATAAACGATAATTTCTACAAGCGATTGACAAAAAATAACTGATAAAATAAAGGTAGACTAATAAATAAAGCCAGACTGGGATAAACATACCTGAAAACCTTAAAAATGGAAAAAAAAAATACTATTTTAGAGTATTATTCTTGAAGTTTTGTACTTGTCTGATGCTTTAAATAGGGTCGGTGCAAGTGTATTTATGGTTGAAAGGAATTTTTTGGGCTGGGCCAGGGGCATTTGTCTACACGACACATAAAGTATTGTGTATTGTGATTAGTCCCCTTTAGGGTTCTTTTTAAGCTTCAAAAATCATTTTCTAAATTAATCTATCTATAACCACCATTCCATGTTCAAATTATACATTAATTAGTATGGAAGATAAAGCTATATGATTAGTATGCTTTGTGACTGCCACTTAACGTGGATCTTTCACATCAGAAAACTTAGAAACTAAACTTGTCCAGAAAACATTGTATAATTTCTAAAATAGTAATTAGTCATATGGAGTCAAGTCCCTTGATATCTTGTTAAGGCAAAGGTTCTGCCATTGTGTTGTGTCTCGGGAAAGTTGATGAGCCCGAGGATAACACAGGAGCTGGATCATGGAGTGAAGACTATGCAGATCCCATCTGGGTTCCAAGTGGTCCAATCACCAGAGCTAGGGCCAAGAAGACCAATGAATCACTCATGATCGTGGTCCAAGAGTTGATGAATAAAGCTGGAGCTTGGAGAAGTATTCAAGGAGATGGAGAACGAGAATGGAGAATAATGCTTAGCCAAGAAGACATAGAATAATTAGGCGTTTTATTATTGTTTTATTTATTTGCATCATTTAAGGCCCAAGAATTATGTATAATTAGTATTTAGAGTGATTGGCCTGCTAAGAGTGTTTTTGGGTCTGTTTAGAGTTGTCCATTATTTTTGTTACCTTCAAATTGGGCTTGTTTTGTTATTTTCGTTTTTAGGGTTTATTTAGGGTTTGATTAGAGTTTTCTTCTTCTCCTCCTATTTAAAGGAGGCAACTCTAATGTTTGAGGCAGCTTGGTTTTAATACAAATTTGAGTGTTTTTCACTTCTTGTGTTCTAAGAACACATCGAACAGCCGGAATAACATTCTTGTTGTTCTTCGACTTATCAATCAATTAAGCCATCAATTGATTGTTTGTCTTCGACTATATCAATGTTCATTCTCGTTTTAGGGATTGGGTCGAGGTTCCACATCTATCATCTTCGCGTGGTTCCAAGATTCTAACGTATTCAACGTCAAAGGTCACGGATTCATCATATCGGATAGAAATACGATCACGAATCACATCATTAGTATCAGAGCAAATCTTTCTATCCATGTCTTTTTTTTCTCGTGTTCTTGTTATTACGAATCTATTCTTTCTATTACGAATCTATTCCTGTTCTTGCTATTATGGATTTGTTCTTGCTCTTAAGAATTTGTTCCTACTTTTGAGAATCTGTTCTTGCTAAGTAACTTTCGAATCTGCTTATAGATCTACATATTACGGATCTACTTGTTTTGTTTCATCTGAGTTGTTCAAAGTCGAAATCTTCAATTTTGTTGCTGAACTATATTAGCGAATCTGTCCATTTATAATATGTTTGATATTGTATATCAGTAAAAATCGCTAAACCAAGGTAGTGTTCAATTTGTTGTTTGGGATAATCTTTAGTTACGATTTTCTTGATTCCTAGTTAAGTTGATATTGCGGCTGTTGAAAGTTGTGGCGGCTTGAATTGGGAACAACATAAAACCCTAGACTTGTGATTCTAGGGCAAAAAAAAAAAAAATAGTACAAAAAATTCCGAAATTTAACTTTATTTCTTTTTGGATTCAGGTTCTATAGGGTCCAAGGGTTCCAAAAATCACTTTTTCACGAGACGAAATTTTCACTCATTTTTTTTTCCGATCTTTAGCTTCGTATTATATCCATAATTCATTGGGATTCCTGTTTCTTGAGTTCTTGGTAAAAACGTACTTGCCCTAGCGTACAATTGATCTGTTTGGGTTGTGATTGGTCTGTTTGGAAGCCAAAAAAAGGATTCTTGCTTTTTGATTCGTTTGAAGTTCCAAAAGGTGAAAATTCAGAGGAATATCAATACATTGAGAACTAAACACGAGCGAAAAAATCAGAGTGATATTATTTTGAGTGAAACACGTAAGGGAGTGCAATGAGGAAACTTTGTTTTTCTTCATATTGTGCTAACCTCTGTTTCGTAGCAATATGTCGAGTTTCGATCCTAAGCTATTCCAGAAATCCATGACGAGCACCTTACAAAAAATGATGAGAGAGGAGTTGGGTGTCTTTAAAGAGCAGGTGGATGAGATGAGTGAGGAATTGAGGAGAATGTGGGTGAAGGTAGATAGAGTTGAGAGCACTCAAATTGAGCAGTCCGGCAAATCACATAGTGCTCAAAGAAGTAGGAGACCGCAACCTAGGGAACGGAAGGCTAATTTTGATAATTATTACCGAGATAGCTTTGACGATGGGGATAGCGATGTCGATTCGGCAATCGCTAACCGACGAAATGGTAGACGGTTTGGTAGAGGAACTAATTGGGAGGATGACAACATGAATGGGATCAAAATGAGGATTCCATCCTTCCAAGGAAAAAATAACCCCGAGGCCTATCTTAAGTGGGTCAAGAAAGTCGAATTAGTATTTGCTTGCCATAATTACTCCGAGTCCAAGAAGGTGAAATTGGCGGATATTGAATTTTCAGATTATGCACTTGTTTGGTCGGATCGCTTGATGATAGAGCGAAGGCGTAGTGATTAAGGGCCCGTGGAGACTTGGGATGAGATGAAGCGGTTGATGAAGAAGCGATTTGTACCCGATCATTATTATCGAAAATTGTACCAAAAATTGCAGGGGCTTACACAAGAAAATCGTAGTGTTGACGAATACTATAAGGAGATGAAAGTGGCCATGATTCGGGTCAAGGTTGATGAAAATGGAGAAGCTACCATGGCGCGGTTCTTGAGTGGCTTAAATCGAAAAAATGCCAACGCGGTTGAATTGCAGGCATATGTTGAAATTGAAGATATGGTGCACACGGCAATTAAAATAGAGAGGCAGCTCAAGAGGAGGGGTAGTTTCAAGCCAAGCCAAAGTTCTTACTTTACTCCATGGAAACAAAGTCCGTGGAAGAAGGATGACAAAGTAAACACTCCGAAATCGAAAGTTGATTCAAAATCGGAAGCTCTTGGTGAAAGCCAAGCTAAGCCAACCCCTACCACCGCTAATACTCATACGACTAGAAATTGGGACATTATTTGTTGGAAGTGTCAAGGAAGGGGCCACATTGCCACTTAGTGCCCAAACAAGTGAGCAATGATGCTTCTGGATAATGGGGAATACGAGACTGAAGAAGAAGGCACTGAGGCTATGCCACCTTTGGAAGATATCGAAGAAGATGAGAGCGCTATCCAGGGTGAGTTATTAGTCACAAGAAGAACCCTTAGCATGCAAGCAAAGGAGGATGAGGAGCAGCACGAGAATATTTTTCACACTAGGTGCTTAGTGCTAAGCAAGGTGTGTAGTTTGGTGATAGACGGAGGTAGTTGCACTAATGTGGCTAGCACGACGATGGTGGAAAAGCTAGCATTGCATACGACTAAGCACCCAAGGCCTTACAAACTGCAGTGGTTGAATGATAGCGGTGAAGTGAGGGTGAACAAGCAAGTTTTGGTGTCATTTAGCATTGGTAAGTATGAGGACCAAGTGCTTTGTGATGTGGTTCCCATGCAAGCCAGCCATATGTTGTTGAGAAGACCATGGCAATATGATAGAAGAGTTAAACATGATGGTTTCACCAATAAATATTCATTTGAGATGAACAAGAGAACAATCATTCTTGCACTTTACCGCCACAGCAAGCCTACGCCGATCAGTTGAAGCTGCAAAGTGAGGAGGATCAACGGAGAGCTGAAAAGAAAAAGAGAGATAGTGGTGAGGAAAATAAAAAGAGTGAGGGAAAAAGAAAAGAACTTGAGAAAACAGAAAGAAGAGTGGAAAAACCAGTGACTATTGAGAGCAAGTTTGAGAGGAGGCAAAAGAATTTCTATGCGAGAGCGAGTGAAGTAAAAAGAGCAATGCTGTGTAATCAGCTTCTTGTACTTGTATACAAAGAAGCGCTTTTGAATACTAACGAGCTAAATTCTTCTTTACCTAGTGTTATTGTCTCTTTGTTGCAGAATTTTGGCGACGTCTTCCCGGAGGATACGCCAAGCGGTTTACCACCCATCCGAGGAATAGAGCACTAAATTGATTTCGTACCCGGAGCCTCCATTCCAAACCGGCCAGCCTATAGGAGTAATTCAGAGGAAATAAAGAAACTTCAAAGGCAAGTTATGGAGTCGTTGGAGAAAGGGTATGTGAGAGAGAGTATGAACCCATGTGCGGTGCCATTTTGCTAGTGCCGAAGAAGGATGGAACGTGGAGAATGTGCATGGACTGCCAAGCCATAAATAATATCACGGTAAAATATCGTCACCCCATTCCACGTTTAGATGATGTGCTTGATGAGTTGCATGGGTCTAGTATATTCTCTAAAATTGATTTGAAAAGTGGATACCATCAAATTAGGATGAAAGAAGGAGATGAATGGAAAACAGCCTTTAAAACAAAATATGGTTTATATGAATTGTTAGTTATGCCTTTGGTTTGACTAATGTACCTAGCACTTTCATGAGGTTAATGAACATGTTTTGAGACCTTTTATAGGCAGATTTGTTGTAGTCTATTTTGATGATATTCTTATTTATAGTAAGAGTCTAGATGACCGCGTAATTCAATTAAAATATGTTTTGGATGTATTGCGAAATGAGAAGTTATATGCTAACCTGAAAAAATGCACCTTTTGCACGAATAAGCTTGTATTTCTTGGTTTTATTGTGAGTGCACAAGGGATTCAAGTTAATAAAGAAAAGGTGAAGGCTATTCAAGAATGGCAAAGTCCTACAAGTGTTGGGCAAGTGCGGAGTTTCCATAGACTTGCTAGTTTCTATCGGTGGTTCGTGAAGGACTTTAGTACTATTGCAGTGCCATTGATTGAAGTGATCAAAAAGAATGTGGGATTCAAAAGGGGAGAGGAGCAAGAGAAGGCATTCGAATTACTAAAAAGCAAGCTAAGTAACGCTCCTTTGTTATCTTTACCTAACCTTGCACAGACTTTTGAAATTGAATGTGATGCTTTAGGAAATGGAATTGGTGCTGTTCTTATGCAGGAAGGAAGGCCAATAGCATACTTTAGTGAGAAGCTAGGTGGGGCGACCTGAAATTACCCTACCTACGATAAGGAGCTTTATGCGTTGGTGAGGGTGTTGGATACCTGGCAGCACTATCTTTGGCCAAAGAAGTTCGTGATTCACACGGATCATGAATCATTGAAGCACTTGAAGGGGAATCAAAAGTTAAACAAGCGCCATGCCAAGTGGGTGGAGTTCATAGAGACTTTTTCATATGTGATCAAATACAAGCAAGATAAAGAGAATGTTATAGCTGATGCTTTGTCACGCAGGTATACATTAATTGCTACTTTAAATGCTAAATTGCTTGGGTTTGAATACATCAAGGATTTGTATTGTGATGATGCTGATTTTAGAGATATATTAAATGCATGTGAAAAATTGGCATTTGATAAGTACTTTAGGCATGATGGATTTCTAATGCGTGAAAATAAACTTTGTGTGCCTAAACGTTCATTGCGCGAATTGCTTGTGAAAGAAGCACATGGTGGGAGTTTAATGGGACACTTTGGTATAGCTAAGACTTTAGGAATATTGCAAGAACACTTCTTTTGGCCTCACGTAAAAAGAGATGTTGAAAGAATATGTGACAGATGTGTTACTTGTAAGAAGGCAAAGTCTAAGTTAAATCCCCATGGTTTATATACTCCATTACCCATTCCTAGTGACCTTTGGGTTGATATTTCTATGGATTTTGTGTTGGGTTTGCCTAGGACTAAACATGGGAATGATTATGTTTTCGTGATGGTTAATAGATTTTCAAAAATGGCTCATTTCATTGCTTATCATAAAACTGATGATGCACCATGAATTGTTAATTTGTTCTTCAAAGAAATTGTGCGTTTGCATGGCATGCCTAGAACCATAGTTTCTGATAGGGATGCAAATTTTTTGAGCTACTTTTGGAAGACTTTGTGGGGAAAGTTGGGTACTAAATTGTTGTTTTCTACTACATGTCACCCCCAAACTGATGGCCAAACGGAAGTAGTAAATAAAACTTTATCCACTTTGTTGCGTGCCATAATTAAGAAGAACTTGAAAGAGTGGGAAGAAGTTTGCATATAATCGATCTGTTCATTCTGCATCTAAGTTTTCTCCTTTTGAGATTGTGTACTGTTTTAATCCATTGGCTCCTTTGGATTTATTACCATTACCTGTTGAGCATGCTAACCTAGATGGCAGGAAGAAAGCTGAGTTTGTTAGAAAGATTCATGAGAAGGCAAGGCAAAACATCGAGAGACAAACTGAGCAGTATGTGAGACAAGCCAACAAAGGAAGGAAGGAGGTGGTTTTCGAAGCCGGAGATTGGGTTTGATTGTACTTGAGGAAGGAACGCTTTCCATTTCAACGGCGTTCTAAGCTTTTACCGAGAGGAGATGGACCATTTCAAGTTGTGCGCAAAGGATCAATGACAATGCATATAAACTTGATCTACCGGGTGAGTATAATGTAAGTGCTACATTTAATGTTACTGACCTAAGTCCGTTTAGTAAAGGTGACGAATTGAGGACAATTCCTTTTCAAGAGGAGGAGAATGATGAACCCGAGGATAACACAGGAGCTGGATCATGGAGTGAAGACTATGCAGATCCCATCCGGGTTCCAAGTGATCCAACCACTAAAGTTAGGGCCAAGAAGACCAAGGAAGCACTCATGATCGTGGTCCAAGAGTTGATGAATAAAGCTGGAGCTTGGAGAAGTATTCAAGGAGATGGAGAACGAGAATGGAGAATAATGCTTAGCCAAGAAGACGTAGAATAATTAAGCGTTTTATTATTGTTTTAATTATTTGCATCATTTAAGGCCCAAGAATTATGTATAGTTAGTATTTAGAGTGATGGGCCTAGTAAGAGTGTTTTTGGGCTTGTTTAGAGTTGTCCATTATTTTTGTTACCTTCAAATTGGGCTTGTTTTATTATTTTCATTTTTAGGGTTTGTTTAGGGTTTGATTAGAGTTTTCTTCTTCTCCTCCTATTTAAAGGAGGCAACTCTAATGTTTGAGGCAGCTTAGTTTTAATTCAAATTTGAGTGTTTTTCACGTCTTGTGTTCTAAGAACACATCGAACAGTCGGAATAACATTCTTGTTGTTCTTCGACTTATCAATCAATTAACCCATCAATTGATTGTTTGTTTTCGACTATACCAAGGTTCATTCTCGTTTTAGGGATTGGGTCAAGGTTCCATATCCATCATATTCGCGTGGTTCCAAGGTTCTTACATATTCAACGTCAAGGGTCGCGGATTCATCATATCGGATAGAAATACGATCGCGAATCACATCAAAAGTACTGGTATAAATAAGTGTTATATTCATATTTGATTTAAATCTCTAAGGCTAGTAGTGATAAATACTGATTTTGCAAGTGAATGCTTTGGAAAAGTATCTAATCTTTTAAATACGATGATTTTTTTTCTAAATAAACCACCAAATAATGCAAAAATAATTTCTGGTCTCACCCGTAGTTTTTCTTCCTGTATTTTTTCTTTTAGATTTTTTACCGATAAGCTAGATTCCCTGTATGAAGTTTCTTATCTTCCAGAAGATAAGAAAATTCCACTTAAAGAGTTGCCCCTTGTAAATCCTTATAATGTATTTTCAAAACCCGGTTCGAACTCTCTTACTAAATCAGTAAAATAGATTTTTGGCCCAAAAACCAAACTCCGAGTCAAGGAATATGTTCAAGCTCCGATCATATTCTTCATTTTTGAGATATATATTTTGATCAATCTTGATAACTCTAATGTGAGCTTCATTTGTAATTTTTAAATACACTTGAGAATTATTGTATTGGTGTGTATCACCACAAATAATTTATTTTTCATTTCAAAAGAGAGTTTGTCTCTTTGTAGAGTAAGAGAGCATATCTTGTGAGAAGTGTAGTGTGTATAACTACATTGTGAGTGTTGTGTGCATAACGACATTTGTATTGAGGTTTGATCTTCACCCGAAGAAGATTGAATAGTGAAAATTCTCGGGGAGCTAACCGAGCGCGGATGTATGGTTGAAGAGACCGAACCGTGAGGGCAAAAAGTCTCGAGCTTCAAATTGGTTCAATCTTTCTAAACTCAAGCTCTCTTTTTATTGCTATATTATTGCTTGTATTTTGAGATTGTTTATTTGCTTCTCTTGAGATTGATTACTTAAAATTTATTATTTTCTTGATATTGTTACTTAGCTAAGTTGCTTTGCTTAAATATTTTAAAAACGTTTTAATTCCGCATTAAGTTTCTAAAAACCCCATTCACCCCCCCTCTAGGGTTGTTTTTCGACCAACAAAAATGTATTGCTTTGTTAATTGGATTGATTGATGAAATTGTGTAGTAGCTAGGTACATTACGAACAGGTGCCAAAATTATATTTCTTGTTATTTTAAGTCACTTTTTGTTGTAATAAATTTTAATACTCATAAGCGCATGAATCAGTTTATAGTGTAGAGTGTAAGGCAAGTAATATTAAAGTAATGGAACTAAATTAAATAATATTATGCAAGATAACAAAATTAATGAATTAATTAACTAGGGTTTCAGAGTCATATATTTAATATCATTTTCCTAAGTATTCGTGCACCTAAACTTTACTGTTGTCCGGCAATAATTTGGTCTCCGGACTACTATTTGTGAAAAATAAAATCATTAAAGTTTAATTAATTTATAAAATCTAATTATAATTCTTTCATAGCCAAACTTATGTATAAAATCAAAACGCTCATATATCCGTCAAAACACACCCTATATCCACTAAGGTGAATCTAACAAAAAATAATGAGAATCAAACTTTATTTTTATCAATAAAAATAGGTATCCAATAGGGAGAATTATATTTAACATTAAAGCATTAAATTAATAGAGTTAATTGGCATGAGTACGTATAATGGAATCAATTAAATATATCTATCATAATCCTACCACAAATTTACACTAACATAGATAAAAATAAATAACAAATAAAATTGAAATAAAATTTACTTAATATTAATTAAATAAATTAAGTTTCCAAATCTTCAATGAAATAAAAAGTAATAAAAGAGCAAAAAGTAAAAAAAAAGAAGAGAAAAAGATGCCTAGGGCACTGTGCACGGCCAGCCCCAAAGTATTATGCATGGCTTCTTTTTTATATTGTGAAGCCATCCTCTTTTAATTAGGAATTTAGGCTAGCAATTAATGGGATACATTGAACAATAATTTTTATAATTTGATCTTGATCTTTTTTTTAGAGCTTATTTTTAATTGAAAGGGCTTAGGCCTAGTTGCCTTAAGGGGTCTTATGCTGGGCTAACGGGCTGCTGTATTGTATTGGGTATGAGGTCTACTTGTATGCAATGAATTTTCATCCCTTTAAGTTGATGCATTTTGCGTTGTAATTTTGAGTTCTAAGAAGGCTAAATTTGAAAAGTATTAAATTGCAAAGTTATAACTCTCGAAATTATCTTCAAATTAGGCTCAAGAATCACATTATTTAGAGTTCCGAGTAAAAAATTATGCATTCAAAAGTATTGACCAATTTTAACTGTCTTTGTATGCTTTAATTTATCTATTTTTCTCAATCTTCTCCAATTCTTTTCTAGCACTCGAGAAGCACTAAAAAATATAAAATTAGTAATAATATATAATTTTTAAATTATAAATAAGCATGATAAATTATATCAATTTCTTAGTACATCACTTTTATGTCAATATTATGTCACTAACCTATTATACGAACTTTTTATGACACTGCTTCTGAAGCGACTCGAGGATAAATCGAAAATTGACTCGATCATTTAAGAGGCTTAATTTTTTTTCTTTTTATTTATGTATTTTATTTTTATTTTTTTACACTGACTGACCCATGTCAGAGACTACAATCAAATGTTTTTCTACTTCACACTGATTTGGCCCTTCCCAAGCGATTAAGTGTACACTACTTCGGCCCAAGTCAAGCGTGTAATTGTGTAGTATCTTGTCACATGTCATTTAGGTAAGTGTTGGGTTAAAAAAAATATTCAAACAACTATTTTTGACCATCAACAATGATGGATGAGAGCCAAACCTCCACTCTTAAAGTGTAGCGAGTGGAAATTCATAACCTCAAACTCTTTGCCTGCATTTCGATTCATAGAGTTTCAGAGAAGGATGACGAGTTGTCAAGTATACGATAAGAATATAAATGTTATTAGATCGATCTTCATCTTCTAAGGCTTGGGCGAATGAGTCCGTTGAAGGTGGAAGGTGATGGTAGGGGTGGAGGAGGATAGGGAGGGGCAAAGTGGAAGGTGTTGGTAGGGGCAGAGGACGAGGAGGAATGGAAGGTGTTGGTAAGGTCAGGGGTGGAGGAGAGGGGTGATGGTGGTGAAGAACATACTTTTATTTCAATTTTCTAGATGTATGTCATTTAAAAACATTTTTTATTCTCAAAGATTAATTGATTTAAATAATAAAAGATTATAAGAACAAATTTGGCACGCCCATGCATTGCCCGAATTTATATTCTTATGTTAGGTAATAACCATCCCCAAAGTATTTAGCATTCAAATAAAAAGAAAGAAAATGTAGCCTTAAATTTGAACAAGGAGGATTCACCCTCCTTCAAATACACTTCTAAAAATGCATTGAGAAGGAGGATGATATGTATTAAGATAAATACTTAACACATAAAAAAAAATACCTTACAAATACATTTTACATTAGTCAATTTGAAAGACAAATACATTTGACTTTATAAATTTAAGTTTTTGCCTAAACAAAATATATTAAAAATGAAAACATTGCTTTTGACAAATCAAACTAAATCTACAAAGCGCATAGTAGAATTAATTAAGCTATTTTATTTTCTTTTGAAAAAAAGAAAAGAAAAATACAGTTAAACCTCTATAAATTAATAGTTTCAAGACATGAAAAAATGTATAATTTCAATAATATTAAATCAATAAATTAATAAATCAAGTCATTCTTTGTTTTTTTTTTTTTTTTTTTTTAAATATTGTACATTGTATTTAGTTTTTGGCTTTACTAACTATTCTTTAATCAAGTAAAATTTAAGAATCTATCGGTAGATTTCTATGTACTCAAAAGTCATAAGTAAATTTAATTATACTCAAAGTTATAGTAATACAACTTGTCATACATATAACAATGGTTTCTCATCTCAAATGTGTGAAAAAAATCAACAATGATACATGGAATACAAAAAGCGTTATGTATTAGAAAATTATTAATTTATATATTACATATATAAGACCTATATAAAGTTTTTATAATGTATTATCTTATAAATTGAACGAATTATTAATTTAGAACATTATCTTAAGTTGGGACTGGCAAAAACTATTACTTAATCGATGTTATTAATTAACCGGACATTAAATTATCAAGGTTGGTAGGAAAGGAAATTAAGGGGGTAGTAAAAGTTACCTACTTAATATATATAATAAATAGAAGAGAAGGCAGCCGCACTTGTAGCACTGCAGATTTACCCAGATCCGTACATAATTCAATAATCTACTTCTTCTACTTCCTCTTCATAATCATCCTTGAATAGTAGACGTATCCCCCACTTTTTCACAACCACTTTGGCTGGGCTTCATGGTCTTATACCTACCTTAGTTTCACCTAGCCTGAACCAATGGGACTTCCTGCACGGAACAAAGACACATCCGGGCATAATCGTATGCTCCAGGCAATTAATGTTGCCTGTATCCCTGAGGAAAATTGCTTTCCTGTGTATTGCGTTTATTGAGTGGTCGTCACAAGGCTTCGTGAAACTCAACTCCACTTCCAAAGAGCTTAAATATCGACTATGATCTATTTCTGCAACTTCAGACAAGTTACATGATTTGACTTCGTTTTTCACTTCCAAAATGACAAAAAAGCTATACCACTTTGGAATAACGTACCACTCTTCCCGTAGAAGTGTGAAGCAGCTTCAACAAAACTGAATCTCCCGTAAAAATGTGATTGCAGAACCATTCTGGAATAACTATTCCTGGAAGTATGACGTTTTCACCGATTGGGGTATAGGGCCACAAGTCGCTTTTCTGCTTCTGCACGTAGAAAGCGATTGGTGTATAGGGCCACAAGTTCATTCTCTGCACGTACCAAGATAATACGGTGAAGCCGCACAATCACTAAAAACACTATATATATATATTACAAATATACTCACACCAAAAATACATAAGTATGTCTTTGTATAGAACTTAATAGATCGAGAACCTGAAGATTTTGCTGCGATAATGTACTAGCTACAATCTCACTCTCTCCAGAATTGAGCAATTTCCTGCAATCTTGGAACCAACCATACTCTATTTTGCACATGCCACATCGATCCACAGAGAGACTCAATGACGCAGAGTAATTTGTAAACAATCTATTTAACCCCGACGGAAGCTCTGGCAGTTCTTAAAGCATTTTGCAACCATTCAACTCAAGGTGTGCAAGTTGAGAAAGTTGATTCAGGCTTGGTAGAGTTTCAAAATTGTTTCCTCCAAGACACAACTTTTCCAAAGAGAACAATGACCCAAGATCACCGGGGATCACTCCCTCCAACAAATTGCAATCAGTGAGATCTAGCGATGTTAACGAAGTTAAACCCCAAATTGGAGCCAACACCAGACTCCTTGTGGTTTTCTGACGTTTTCTCAGTTGAAACAAAGACTGGAAAATTGAAGTTGGTGATTGAGATCGATGAGCTCTTGCTTAAGGATAATTTCTTGAGATTTTTCAAATATCCAATGGAGGGTGGTAGCTCTGTCACAGCAGTCCCGTCTAAAAGAAGCTCCTCTAGACATTCTAAATTCCCCGTCTCCTCTGGTAATTTTTTCACTTTTGAGCAGCCCGAGAGAATGAGTGAATTTAGATGTTTTAGCATACAAAGGGTACTGGAAGAATCACAAGATTTTTGCAACGACATAAATCTATCAAAACAAGGTTGGGCATGTGAACAATTGACAAGGGTAACTCTTCTATAGCGGTTTCTCTAAAATGTAGCTGCAATAATCTGTCCATATTTTCACGGATCTCCAAGAACTTTTGAAGTTTGACGCAGCCAGAAAGATTCAGAACCTCAAGAGATGCCCAGTGAATAGCGTCTGGAAGGCTTTTAAGCTTCTCACACCCAGCCAAATTTAAGCAAACAAGCTTTTTCAAAAGTCCAATAGATAGGTCAACCTTTACCAAACTCACACACCATTGAAGAATCAGTTCCTCAAGATTACATGCCTCTCCCAAGTGTGAAATCTCACTAGGTTTCGCGAATCACTAAGGTCGACGTATTTAAGGGTTTTCAGCTTCTTGTTCTGTTATATATGAATAGCAAACGAAAATTAGTTGGGAGTAAAACTTACAAGTAACAACAGTTTTCTATTATTTTATGCAATCAGGGTACATAGCCAAATTAACTAAAACAAGCAAATTGGATTAATTTTTCTCTTGTAACATATATTAATTATGGAAAACTACTATGTTAAAACTACTATGAATGAAAAGAATTTACTCCTATATGAGAATATTTGCCATATTTAAATAATGTTGGGCGCTTATTCTTTCCAAATATGGGTGTTTAACATGTGCCCTTAAGGCACACATTAACATACCCATTAATTATATCACCATATTTTTATTTTTATTTTATGCTTGATACATTAAGGTAATTTTCTTCGTTTATCTTCTTTGATACTCCTAATGCCTAAAATTAATTAAGAGTTCGGTTCTATCTTTCAAAAAATCATAAATTAAGAGAGTAGGTACCATATCTCATAACCGATTGTATTCAACCTTTATTGTTTTCTTCTATGAGCTACATGCAAGTGTGGGGTGTAGTGACTTGAAAAACTCAAAAAAAGAGGATAAGGAAGGGACATAAAATAAACATCACTAACAAAAACAGCGCCAATAACGATAACAGCAACGATAACGATGACAACCATAATAATAAATGAAGTCACATTTATTAAGCGCCCGTTTAATTGTCCCACAAATTGTGAATCAAACAATTTCTAATTAGGCAATTTACAATTCTTAAATTTAATTAGTCATGTTTGGTTGTGAAAATTAAACATATGTAAATATATAGAGTGGCTAGGGCATGTCTAATATTGTAGAGTAATGAGCAAATATATACAGCCAAACATATCTGGGACTTGTTAAGAGGTCAATATGTATTTGGACTTGTGTTTGCCCTACTTGAGCTTCTTGGACATGGAGGACAATAATGAGCAGAAAGACTTTGTGTTTTATAGCTGTAATGTGGGCTCTGGTGCATCTATATTTTATGTTGTGTAGATAGATTTTAGTGTTCTTATAGCTGTAATGGTGGTCATATTACTAAATATCCTATAATTGTGTTGTTTTGATCCAATAACATTCAAATTTCAACCAAAGAAAAGAGTTATAGTACATATATATTTTTCATTTCCAATTTTCAAATCTCAACCACAAAACATGATAGTTTGTTACCCGGCTTCAGAACTACTTAATAGTTTTTTTCACTTTTTTCCAACTTAAATCACCTTACATTTTAATCATACACGTCTGTGATGAGCACAATTAAGAAACTAGTTTAATATATGACATAATTGATGTACCAAATTCTACTATAATTAAATAAAAAAAATTAATCCTTAACCATATATTGATTAGGTTAAAGTTATTGCGTATATCTTTAAAAAAGTGTTGAAATCAAAATGAATACGTACTTAATTTGAGATGGAAAGAGGGAGGTATGTATATATAATTGAAAATTTTACCGTTCTTCCCTCCCAAAGTTGTTTAAGCCTACTGCAACGTAGTCGAAATCCAACAAGAACATCTGCTTCAAACATTGCTGGCAGAGAATTTGAAGGATATTTGTCCCAATCAATCCACCGTAGTTCATCTGGAAGATAATCAGGACCCTTAGGAATGCAAGTGTTATGAATTTCCAATAATCTTAGTTTGGTCATCTTTCTGAAGGCTTTAGTCTATTTGATTGCTTTTGCTTTTGATACACTGGGAGAGTTTTAGATTGGAATTAGTAGGAATTTAAACATTACTTATACAATGAAGTGAATAGCTACGATTAATTAAAAGTTGGTTGTTAAAGATCACTTTGCAGTACAAGTCTAAAACTTTTTGAAAAAAAAAATAGTAACTTGTATGTACAAATTCTTGGTATTTATGGTCTTAACTATTTCTGATAGTTTTTGTGTTTAATTATTCAACATTTTTTTTTGTTAAATGACATATTTTTTATAATTTTGGAGTTGATGTTTTCAATATCACATGTTTTGGTACTTTTCGGTACATGTAATACCAAAACCAAACCATTTCAGTTTCAGTAAATCAATTCTCGGTATATAAATATATCTTACCAAAACCATTTTTTCTCGGATTAATTTGTTAAGTTTTGGTAAAAACCATACCGAGTGACACCCCTAGGTGCGGGTTAAGGTGGGGCATTTGAATTTCCCTAGGCTAGCTTCTGAAAAAATGAAAAGAGTAATGAGCAAAATTGCCTCCCTTGCATCCTAATATGGAGGATAAGGTGGTACGGATTCCTAGTGGTAATGGAAATTATAGTAGTGCTTAAGCTAAAGACGTAATTAGAAGGCATGGAGATAAAGTGCCTTGGTGCAGAGTTGTATGGTTCAAGACTCAAGAGTTGATTTGTGGATGGCTTATAGAAGGAAAATGCTAACTAAGGAGAAGCTTAAAGGTTGGGAAGCATCAATGAAGATCAATGTGTACTGTGTTATGCTATAGCAGAATATCTGAATCATCTGTTTTTGTTGACTATCTTTTCTCCAAAAGCATTTGGAAGGAGGTGCTTACGAGGATGCAATAAATAGAGAGGTGAGGAACTGGATGAGGAATCAGTTTTTGCGATAATTGAAACTTAAGGTCTATATTTCAAAGCAAAATGAGATCCCTAGCCTTAGCTAGCTACAGCTGTGTATATGACATGGAGGACAATATTGGAAAATGGTACTGCATAAGATTGGAAGCATTGTTATATTTTTCAATTCAAATTTTCACCTTATTATCTTTTGCTCTTTTCCCTAGAACAGGAAATTAGAATTTACATAAGTCTCAACCCTTGACCTTTACAACGTAGTTTGTTACCCTTGGGAACTACTTTATACTTCTTATAGTTTTCTAAATTAAATCGTTTTCTATTTTAGTCCTACACGTATGTGATGTGCACAAGAAACAATCTTAGTGTATTGTGAGACATAATTGATGTAACAAATTCTACCATAGTCAGTAAAACAATTTAATTATTACCATATATTGACTAGGTTAAAGTTATTGCATAAATTTTTTTTTTTTTTTTTTAAAAAAGTGTTGAAACAAAATGAATAGGTATTTAATTTGAGATGGAGAGAAGGAGGGAATATAGATAAATATTTAATTGAAAATGTTACCGTTCTTCCTTCCCAAAGTTGTCTAAGCCTACTCCAACGTAGTTGAAGTCCAACGAGAATGTCTGCTTCAAACGTTGTTGGCAGATAATTTGAAGGATATTCGTCCCAATTAATCCACCGTAGCTCATTCGGAAGATAATCAGGACCTTTAGGAATGCGGGTGTAATGAATTTCCAGTAATCTTAGTTTGGCCATCTTTCTAAAGGCTTTAGTCCCCATTTCAACTTTGTATTATTGTTCGCAAGGATCTAGCACTATGCCTTCAATGTTTTGATTGTTTTCTATATCCTAACAACCATAAATAAACAAAATCCAGCATATATAATTAGTGACAAATAAACATATAAACATGCATATAACTATTAATAAATTCATTTATTATTATATATACTTCTTGCTAATTGCAGCTCAAATGGGGGATCAAATATTATACTTTAAAGAACTTCTTACCGTGCTTCTTGTTAATACACGTTCAATATCGTTGGTATCCCATAATCTGCTATACTTCCAAGGCATTCCACGGGAATCCTGACGAACTATAAGCCGACCCATTTCTCGTATCAATTGATGCATACAAACCCAACCGTTTGAACGATGTATCAATGATTTATCAATGAGAATTGGTATGGAATAATTCGGGAAAAAATCAAAACTATCAAGTACTCTTGTTGCGACATCTTCCTTCACCCATCCTCCAAAGAAACATGAAATATCTAGGAAGGTATTTTGCACGCTTTCTTCTAAACCATTAAAACCTATTTTTAGTTTTTGAAGAATATTGCCCTCCAGGCCTACTTTCCTTAGTTTTTTCAATAAAGCTTTCCAAAAATCCAAGTTTCTATTGCGTAGTGAAGCACCTAAGACTTTAAGAGCTAAAGGAAGGCGACCAGAATACTCTATAACTTGAACTGAGAGCTCCTTGAAATCTATAAGACACATATCATTAAAGGCCATCCAATGGAATAGCTTAGTAGCTTCATCGTAATCCAATAAACTCGTGTCATGTATTCGGACCTCATTATGCTCACCAAGCAGGGTTCTATCCCTAGTTGTTATTATAATTCTACTCCCTAGACCAAACCACTTGTGATTTCCAGCTAACTTTTTTAATTGCTCTAAACTATCAACATCATCAAGAACAAGAAGAACCTTCTAGAACGCAACCTTGTCTTCATTAATACAATTCCATCCATATCATTCGCTATCTGCAAATCCTTTAACCCTAGGATTTTGGAAAGAAGATGCCGTTGTAAACTTTTGAGACCGCTCTTCTTTGAAGCTTCTTCAACTTCATCAAGAAAATAGGCAACTTCAAACCGATCTTTAATTTGACGATAAACGGCCCTTGCTAAAGTTGACTTGCCTATTCCACTCAATCCCCATATGCCAACAGTGCGAACAACATTGGGCTTTTCACCCAACAATGAAGTCGCCTTCTTTATACGAGACTTCATTCCAACTAGACCCTCATCTTCAACATTAATTTTAGATGGGAGTTTACTCCAAATCTTTTGGACAATTCGGTCAATAAATTTCGATTCATGCCTGCATTATAAAGTATGTCAATAAGAAAATATAGTAAAGAAACACAAAACGATTATATATGACATGGTTTGTTTTTTGGTAGTTCAACATTTTTGTAAACTTTGAGAGTATTCAATTTAGATTTTATAGGATGTTTTTGGATTTTGAAAGTCCATGAGTATTCAATTGGGATTTTAAAAGGTCTTTTAAAATCTTATGGTATTCAATTATGATTTTAAAAAGTGTTTTAAAATATTGTAGTTTTCAATTAGGATTAAAAATAGTCTTTTAAAATCTTATGGTATTCAAAACTTAATAATCTTTGAAGGGTACGGTTTTATAAATTGATAGATCTTGATGGATTTGAGAGCATTTTTATGAATAACAAATCCAACAACAAATATTCTCTTCAAGCAGAAGATTTCATATGAATTTCTCTTCCATCTTTCTCCCAAAACCTATGTATTATTTCTTCTTTGTCTCTATAATCTTATTAAATCCTTCCACTCAATTCTCTCTATTGAAAGCCTCTTCTTCTCCAAAACCCTATGTATTATTTCTTTTTTGTCTATATAATCTATTTAAACACCTCCACTTTATTCACTTTATCTAAATCCTAATTTTCTTCCTATAATGCTACTTTCAAAATTTTAGTTAACTAATTAATCATATTCTTCCGAAACTATAGATAGAAGATGAAAATTGAATAGAAAGGGCAAAAAAACCAACCCGCTGGGCTTTTAGACTCGATCCGAACCATTTGAGGCAGGTTTATAATTTGCTTATTACTTTAAAGTCATAATCAAGATTCTTTTATTATTTATCCTTTAATTTTTTTATTATAATTAGGATAATCAATGAATTAATTAAAATCTATAGAAATAGTAAAGAGTTTATAACTTAAAAATATGTTAGACTCTGTATGGATTTATTAAAATTTGTTAGACACTATATAAATTTAAAGTAATTTACGGATATAAAAGAATTTATGGATTTTAAAATATCCAATTTTTTTTTTTTTTTTTAAATCTGAATTGAATACACCTTTTGTACAATATTAAAGTAGAAACCTTACCTAATATATAAGGTACAATTTCTAACTTAGATGCAATCAAACAGGATGTAAGAGGTATGTTTAGTATTTGGAACTGAAACTAATTTTAAAACTTCTTAATTCTAAATGGACCACCATTTCAGACTTAAGTGCAATCAAATGGCACCTAAATAAATAAATAATAGACTATATATGTATATATATAATTGAAGCTAATTATGAAGTACGAGCATAAAGGAGTAGGATTAGCTTACCCATCCCTAGTTTTGTCCAGTTCCAATCCAGAAAAGTTGGCTGCACCTGTAAGAGCTTTTCTCCAGATTTGGACCTTGTCCGAGTCGTGTCTGCGAAACATTTCTCCAAAATACCCTTCCTGTTTTTGTACATCCGAAGCCTTGACGTTGTAGAAGATTGAGATAACTGTTTGTCCCTTTGGTGATTTACTACTGCATTCCATGATCTTCACAAGCTCATCTAAACACCACCTTGAAGAAGCGTAGTTTTTGGAGAAAACAACGACGGCAAAGCTCGATTCCTCAATGGCTTTGAGGAGGGAGGGTGAGATTGATTCCCCTGTTTCGAGCCTCTCGTCGTCCTTGAATGCGTAGATGCCACTCCTTACAAGAGCAGAGTAGAGATGATCAACGAAAGTCTTCCTAGTATCTTCCCCTCGAAAGCTTAAGAATACATCGTACCTCCACCTATGAATATGATGATCTTCTGCCAAAGAGGAAGAAGAAGAAGAAGCAGCAGCTTCAACTTCCGAAACCTCTTGAATTTCTACCATGCTTTAGCTTAATTTTAAAGCTTAAGCTTCAGTGAGTGAGTGAGTGAGTGAAAAAAGAAAATCTATAAATAAATGTGGATCGATGGGAACAGATCGATCTCCCTCCAACAGGTTTACTGCTCCTCATTAATTTATAACACTGTTCTCTTGTCAGTGGGAAACTTCGTGGATCTTGCGGAGATACGGTTATAAGTATTACGGTGAATCCGAAAATCACTTCTCTATATTTCATACACGCTTTAAATTAATTGTTTATTATGACTATGTTTTATTGCATGTAAAGGTCGGAAGAGAGTTCTATTTAATTTCAAACGAGTTTAAGAAAATGCGTGTATGAGAAAAAACACCACTTCTTAATTTAAATTATTATATATTATGGCTATATATGTTTTGTTGTGATATAGAAAAAAAAAAAAACCGTATCAGAACTTCGTCAAAGTGCCAGATTTCAGTTTTCCAAATTTTGAACATATTAGAGACAATATGTTCGGGTCCAAAAGTGTACCATTGCAGGAAAATTTGTCATCAAGTTCAACCAGCTTAAAATTCTGGACGTTCAGGTATAAAAATTCTTCTCAAATTACATCATGCTTTATTAAAGTTTCAGAATTATTAAAATTGGAAAAGTACATCATGATTTATTAAAGTTTCTGAATTATTAAACTTGGAAAACTGTTTTTGGTAATTTTTTTTATTTAGCTTGATGTGTGTATATTATTCCGCCTTGATTTTATATATTACACACTTAGTGGGCCCAGACTATTTGGTTAGTATTTTGCTAATTTTTACCCTAGGCTTTATTTCTTTGACTTGAGAGTATGCTTCATGCATAGATTTTTTATGTTCCCTCTTAGGCACGTGAATGAGAATGGAAGTAGTTCGATGTATAATATCGGGTGTGATATGCCACTTTTTTTTTTTAATTTTTTTTTTTGTGGATGTGATATGCGACTTGTTTTGTACTATTTTATTATGGATAGATGTATTTGTATAATTTTTACCATTAAAAATTGACGCGCATACAATGCAAATATACGTGTATATATAATTTAAAATAAAAAAAAATAGAAGGTAATAATATTAGTATTTTATAAAAAGTACAATAAAATTTTAAAATTATTTTTAATAACAAAAAGAGTCCCAAAAAAATTTATGTAAAATGTCGCTAAAAATAATTTTTGAGTGTCAGGGTACATTTATAAAGTACTAATATCATTACCCAAATAAAAAATAGAATTATTATTTATTCAATAGTAAAACGTTTTATTTTTAACCTTTAAGTTGCACGACTCGTCTTATTAATAACATTATTTTTCCAACATAATAATGGGGGTAAAAGCATAATAAAACTGCTTCTCTACATTTCATACTTGCTTAAAATAATTGTATATTATGATTATGTTTCACGGGAAGCGCATGTTAAGATTGCAAGAGGATTCTATTTATAAACGAAATTTAAAGTAATGCGTATGACAAAACATAACAAAATTTCTTAATTAAAATAATTGTATATATTACGCCTATGCTTTGTTGCAATGTAAAAAATAAAATTAAATAAAAGCATAATTACTTACCATGCTACAAATCAATCCGCATTTTATGAAAATTGATAAGTGAGAGAGAGAGAGAGAGTCTCCGCCTAGCCACCTTCACACTTCTTCACAATTAATTTTCTTCTTTATAATTTAAAAGTGGGTAAAATAATTATCTAAAATTTGAACGGACAAAAATTATCGAAAACACATATTGAATTTTTATTACACTCATTGCAGGTTTAAATCACTTGATAAAAAATTGTAAAGATAATATACTCGTTAGAGAGCTCATTTCCACTAAATTTCATAAAAAAAAAAATTAATTGTTTAGCCCTCGAACTATACTTTATCGGACGTAATTGGATCAAAGGAATACTAGAGATGAGCCAAGTACGAATGATAGGGACTCCTACAATCAAGGAAGAACAATTCTAACAGAAGACATTAAAATATTCTTAGATAAATCTCAATAAATACCGTAATTGCACTAGTATAGTTATCTAGCACAATTTCAATGGTAGTTAAATTATGCCCCTGTACACCTATATAAAGGGGCTCATTTATCAAGTAGCAATGTAACATGTATGAATTCTCATTGAAGAAGTACATGAAACCTAAGCTAGAGTTTCGATTAGGCACAATATTGCTAAACCATATATGTAACATCTTAGTGTTACGTGATTGGCTGCATTTATTTGTCACTACCATAAATTCGTTCCTCTTATAATTCACCCACCTCCAATATAGACCGTCAATCCCAATATTATTTATTTAACCAAATTATCTCAATATAAATTGCATATGGCTATTGACAATATAAGTTCGTCTTTTTGTACTTTAATATTATCCGTAGTAACACTTTGTCTTTAATTTTTAAAGTGTTAGAATACTTGATAACTTAGAGTTCCAATACTCATGCCTATGCTTCTCTACCTTTCATATATGCTTAAAATAATTATATATATATATATATTATGGCTATGTTTTACGGGAAGCGCATGTTAAGATTGCAAGAGGATTCTATTTATAAACGAAATTTAAAGTAATGCGGATGACAAAACATAACAAAATTTCTTAATTAAAATAATTGTATATATTACGCCCATGCTTTGTTGCGATGTAAAAAATAAAAATAAATAAAAACATAATTACTTACCATGCTAATTAAAAAATTAGTTAGATATGAGCTCCAAAGTAATATCAATTTCAAAAAGAAACAAATAAGAATAAGTGAATAGCAATATACTACTAGTCTTGGTCTACTCCAACCTTCACAAGTCAACGCTAGCTACAAATCAATCCGCATTTAATGGAAATTAACAAGTGAGAGAGATAGTCTCCGCCTATCACCTTCACACTTCTTCACAAATAATTTTCTTTTTCCTTTTCGTTTTCTTCACAATTAAGATTCCTCTTGACAATTTAGAAATCGGTAAAATAATTATTTAAAATTTCAACTGACAAAAATTATTAAAAATATATATTGAATTTTTATTATACTCATTGCAGGTTTAAATCTCTTAAATTTGCATTTAAATTGAATAATCTTTCGAACTTTAGAGTTTACTCCAATTCGCGAAGATTGGATTTTACTTGAAATGTTATGATATACAGAACAGTTCTTATACGGAGTTACCGTATAAGAAATGTTTTGTACATGTATATATATATAATCCAATCATGTCAATCTGTCATGAACAAAAGCATCAAAAAACAAAAATATATATGACAAATGTAATGAAGTTGACAGCCAACCAAATTCCCAACTTCAAATAATTGTTTGAAGCAAGTGCAACTTCTTTGAAGCTTTCCTCCCCGGTATACAAACAAACAGACCATGAGAAATTTGGGATTCTATCAAAATTGTTACAACTTTGACAATTCTTCGGATCTGAATGCATCCGTCGTTTTAAAGCCTAAACAAATAAATAATTAGATAAGTAAAAGACTGCATACATACAATGAATTTTGAGAGAAAGGTGGGGGGCTAAAATCATGTTTAGTGCAGAAAAATAAAGTCCTATTATTTACAATGCCCACAATCCAAGGGCAGTTTATGTGTTCTGTATTGTGCCATCTTCACTAGATTTTTTTTTTTTTAAGAAAAAACAAAAATTTATTGTCATTGTTGGGTTACATTACCATATGTTACAGTACTTGAAAGTTACAAAATTTATGCCACACTGCCATCAGCTTGGATCACCTAAGTAAGGTCATAAACCTGTGATGCATTTCTACTACATACTATTGTATCCTTTCAGTTTGTTTGTATTATGAATATATTATATACCATAGGCGTCCGCTTACATTAGATTCTCAACTGTTATACTAAGCTTGAGCAGCTAGCCTTATAATTTAGAAGTAATTAAATGCCAATGCCGATAATGTTATTCATCGGTTGAAAGCACAGTGTTTATATTTGGATGGATTCATTATGCTATCAGTCTTCTTTGTGAAACAAATGGTTAGCTGCATGGGTTATAGATAATTAAGAAATCTATATATAGGACATGTTTCTTCTGAAAATGTACCAAAGAGAAAATTATACACAAAGCTTGTGATGGTAAACATGTATATACGTAATAGTGTTTAAGGAACATGCATATACAATTATCGCCAAGATACCATAAGAATATACCCCCTCCATCAAATTAAGAGATCCACTTCTCTTTTGGGATGTCTCAAATCAGGAGGCTGATCATTTCCTTTTTGTCACCGGAAATATTTCAATTTATTATGCTTAATGCTGAATTAGTTTCCATCTTTCCAGCAGTTTTGAATGCCTTGGCAATAAAACACGTGCATTCTACATTAAAATTTTTGTTTACGTTAAAAATGCCATAACTTAAAATAAAATTTTAGTCATTGTGACACATGTTTATATAGAAGGAAATCAAACTGTCTAAAATTGGCTTAAGACATAATGTTCTACAATGGTGGCTACGGGCTACCTATCCTCCACAAATTGACAACTTTCTTGCTGAGACGACTATGCAAAACTTCCTAACTACAGATTCAAATAACTGGTGCTGCTTCTATGGCTTCTGTGGTTACCTTTTTATCAGTGATACATCGGTTCTGTGGAGTTTTGATTCTACTCTTTTCTTTCAGACATTGTGTCAAGCAATTGGTGGGCCTTCCTTTCCTCTTATCGTGTGTAGAAAAAGGAAGCAGTTCTTTAAACAAATCTTCACTGGAGCTTTTTGTCAGACAGTTAGTGGGTGTCTTTTTGGTAATAAGAATCTGCTACACCACCATCATTTCTTTCTCCCCCACTGAGATCCTCTCCGAGCAACTCTATTTTCTTTATTATAGCCTCATTAACTTAAAAGAAAGAAGCTTACCATCACTTAGCTCATTTTTCTGTTGCTGACCCGTTTAAGCCTCTCTCTTTGAACCCTGCTCTGGTCCAACTTCAGGCTGCTCATCACAAATGGTTCAAGGGTTCGTTTGGTACATGAAAGCTCACCTTATCTGTTCTAACGTAAGAAAACAAGCATTATTCTCACATTATGAAGATGTTTGCCACGGCCTTTTTCTGTGGGGATTTTCTTCAAACACTTGGTGTGCATTGTTGTACATACTTCTTTTTTTGTAATAGCTTTGGCTGCAGTTGCCTACATTCCTTTAGTTGGCTCTTCTTTAAAGTCTACTAATTGGAATTTGTTCACTTACCACCTGTTTAGGCATTTTATTTTTTTGGCCAACAAGTTTTGCAATTGTGGAAATTGCTTGGTGTACTTTTCGATTTCCCCATTAAATCCTAGCAATTTCTTTCCTTTTTGTTGTGTTTTTTGGTCATTGGGGAAGGCCTCGTTGTTTCCCCTCTTTTGTATCTTTAATAACAAATTTATATTGAAAATTTAATCATCAAGATCATTTAAACAAGAACCATTATAACTATAGGATTATGTAAAAAAAAAAAAATAAAATAAAATTATGGAGTAATATTTAAGAACGTACTTTATGTGTTTGTTATTAGTCATTCTAGTCTGTCATTTTTAAGAGCACTTACAGTATGATGACAGTCCACTTTTTGAACTATTTCAAATCATACGGACATACATCTGGTCTTGAATTTAATTTGTTAAAATATTATTTAGAAAGAAGATAAAAAAAAATATGGATAAAAAATTCTTTAAAAAATTAAAAATAAGTTGGTGTAACCCGATCTACTTTTAGATTTCCAGCATAAAGATACAGTGAACCTACATTTCGATTGTTCAAAACATGATACTAGAATAGACAATGGGCTCAAAATAGAACATTTCTACAAATTTTCGTAAAAAGTTTGATCTATTTACTCCTCCAAATATGAATCCCTTCTTTTTGATAATATGGGGGAATCCATCTTTGTAATCTAGCCATATATATAATGGGTGCATTTCAAGTAAGGACAGGCTTATCATACATATTGGGTGATTTGAGGGCTCAAATGGATGCATTTGTTGATGAAATTTGGCGGAGATGATCTACTAAGATCATTTCCACAAAATCTCATAAAAAAAATTCAACCGGACAGTCTGTTAATTGGAAAATTGAAATATATATATGTCTCGAACTGGACCTATATATATATATACTAATTTTGTAGTTAACCCACTTCTCGGTTGAATTTTTTGATGAAATTTGATGCAGATGATCTCCTACTAATCATGGAGATCGTCTCCACCAAATTTTATCAAAAAATGCATCCATTTGAGCTCTCAAATCATCCAATCTGTACAAATTGGTCCTTAAGTTAAGACTTTACTTGAAATTCACCTATAATATATGTATATTATATATAACAAAGTAATGAAGTAACAAGCCGGACAACAAATTATTTGAAGCAAATGCAACCTCTTTGAAGCTTTCCTCCCCTGTTGTATACACAAACCATGAGAAATTTGGGTTGTTCTATCAAAACATTTTTTTAATAAAATAGGAGGGAAGGGGACAAATTAAGTATTTAGGCTGCCTCTTTGGTATATTTATATATGGAGTAAAGCTCTAGAAATGCTTACTTCTTTTAAGTAAAGAACGAGCTTTCCATTTTGAGAAGGTAAATGATAGAAATTTTTGATGAAATTTGGTGAAGATAATCTTTATGATGATTAGATCAATGCCACAAAATTTCTTCAAAAAATTCAATCGGGAAGTGTGTGAACGAAAGATTCATATATAAATATATATATATATATATATATATATATGTGTGTGTGTGCATTTCTGGTCGTTGAAAATTTAGATTTTTAGATCACCCACTTCCCTGTTGAATTTTTTTATAAAATTTGATGAATGTATCTATTTATCATGGAGATTATGCTTACCAAATTTCATCACAAAATTTAGTCACTTACCCTCTCAAAAGGTGAAGCTCGTTCTTTAATTAAAAGAAAGAAGTCCTTCCTAGAGCATGGTTGTCATAAACACACAATTCAAAAACAAAAGGATATTACATATCTAGAGCAGGCTATCAACAAAAAGAAGGAATTCTCATTAAGTGGGGCAATGGAAAATTGTAGAGATAATCTATACGATAAATAGATCACCTCCGCTAAATTTAAAAAAAAAAAATTAATAAAAAAATCAACCTAGATGTAGGTGAAATGATCGTCAAATATTTCATCGACTCAATTTTTCTTTTTCTTTTTTTGGATAAAGTGATGGAATATTTCTTTATAATCTAACTCTATATAGATATAGCAAATGTAATGAAGTAACCAGCCAGCGAACAAAATTCCGACCTTCAAATAATTCGTTGAAGCAAGTGCAACCTCTTTGAAGCTTTGCTGTATACAATTACAAACAAACAAACCATCAGAAATTTTGGGGGTTCTGAATCAATCCATGATTTAAAACCCTAAACAAAATATTATTTATAAATAAATAAAAGACTGCATTAAATACATACGTAGAATGAGATGATGATCTAGAGAAAACCAAGAGTAGATGATAATCTGGGGGCAGGGGCGGAGCCATGCAGTGGCGAGGTGGGACCATGGCCCCACCTGGACCTGTTTGGAAATTTTAGTATGTAGGGGGGCTCGCGTGGAGTAGCACATAAAGTAAAGGGTTTATGATGTAATAACAGAAAAACTGTTGGATATGGTAGAGGGTCTGATGTGCGATAAGCAGTATAAGTCGGGGGTCCGGCACTTGTAATTAGAAGATGAGGATTTTGGGGCCTTTTGTGATATCATACTTTTTTTTTTGTTTAAAATTTTTTAAATATTAAAATTTAAGTGTGTTAATATTGATTTATTTTTTAAGTTGTTAACTTATTTGTTTGTTGGTTATTTTTTATTAATGTTGATTTGCTTCTTAGATTGTTAAATATTGGTATTAATGGTAATATTTGCTTTTAGGTGTTTATTAATATATTTATTGGTTATTATTTATTAATGTTGATTTATTTATTAGATTGTTAAATAGTGATAATAAATTTTGTTATTGAAGTTGATTTGCTTATTAGATTATTATTTGATAAGTTAATATTAAAATTAATATATTTATTTTTTGGTTATTATGGTTGATTCAATATTGGCTTAGAAAATTTTTGAAAAAAAATTATTTTTGGCTCCACCTGAACAAAATTTCTAGTTCCGCCACTGCTGGGGGTGAAGAATAGTTAGTTAGTTTGGTTAGATCGATCGAGAAGAAAAAGAAAGGGATCGATGGAATTGAAATTAAGCAATCATACTTTGTGTGGTGATTGAGTCAGTCAAGATTGAAAACTGATGAAGAAGAAGAAGACGACGAGGAAAAGGGAGCAAGTCAGCACTAAACAGGGGAAGTCAATTTCCATTTCAATTACAAACTTTTCCTTTCGATTAGGGGGAAAAAGAGTAAACACGTGGTTGACGTGTCTTGTTACTTAAAAAAGTGTCTCATATTTTTATTATATTGTAATATAATATAATTTTATTTTAAAAAATTAATTTTATTATGAGAAAAATCTAGAAAAAATAGAATAATTAAAATTATAGAGATGAAAGATTATGAGAGGAATAGAATAATCATTTCAATAATTTATATAATATACATATATCTAATTTTTTATTATTTTATTGTAAATTAGAGAATAGTTTTCTTATAAACAATTTTTACTCTATATTTTTACTAGGTGCATTACATGAGTTGTATTTTAATTGAATCTTGTAAAAGTACAGCTTATGTAATACATGCTAGTAAGAATATGTGATAAAAATACATGGTAAGTGTACTCTTATAAATTTTACATTCAATATATATAATATATATTAATTTTTCATAAAATATGTAATTTATATATAAATAAATAGATATTTATGGGCATATCATCAGTATGTTCGTATTTTAACTTTTCAGATTTGAGGTGTTGGCGTGTTCGTGTTGTGTCGTATCATGTCTTGTGTTAGTCTACATGTTTCATAGGTGAAAAACATGCAATGATTCATTCAACGAAGCAAACAAAATAAACTACGACAAGAAAAGAAAGAACGAGGGAAATTAAAAAAAGTATGTTAATTGACTTTGCTCCTCTTTGTTAATCATTACACTTTGCATTTAGGTTTTTTCAATTGGGTCTAATTCAAGAAGTTAATGGATGAATTTTCTTATGAGTGGTATATATTTATGAAACTTGGTATATATTTGTATATATAAAAATTTCATTAAAACATTATTTTAAATTAAACTAGGGTATGTCTGTGTCATCTGGCACAGTGCAACAAATAAATATTATTAAATATATTTTAAAGTGTGTTCAAGAAACTTATCGGAAGTTTTTGCCATCTAACTACTAAAAGTTTATTAGTCTTTTTTAACAAAAACTATGAATTATACATAAATCAATTTAATTGCGTTTAGAGTGGGCAAATCGTTCTTTCATTGCAAGAATTTGAATTCTGCTGAATGGTTGGGTGTCGGCTGTTGTGTTAGAAATTCGGGTGGCTGTTTGCTCCTAGCTAAAGCTAATTCACAAGGTCAGTGAATCCTTAGTTCTTCATGCCGAATTGTGTGTTGCGGAAGGATTGGCTGCGGGTTTAGCCGAGGATTTATCAAAGTTGTTTTGGAAAGTGATTGCAAGGGAGTTATTAGTCTACTCAATTCCCAGGAAACTTGTTGCCCATGATTAATGTATTCTATCGTGTTCGTAGTGATTGTGAAAAAATGAAAAATGGTTAGAATGCTATGTTGAGTTTAAAATTAGGTGTTAGAAAATTAATCCCTAAAATCAACATGTCAAATTACCAAGATTTAAATTAAAACAATTAAATTGCGTAACTAGATCCTTGATAAGAAATATGCAGAAGTGCGAAAATCGATAACAATTGAGTATGGATCAAGCGGTTACGTAGTCTTTCTCAACCAAATCTCCTATTTTGATTTAGTGTAATGGGGACCATAACCCTAATATCTTGTTTATATATAATTTAATTAGAGTTCCCATAAAACTCTAACAAGCCCATATAAAATATGTACACATTTGATCCACATTTATTTGAATAGTTTATGGGCCTAACTAAAAATTAATTAAACCACTAGAATTAACCTATTAATTTATATAATAAATATAATTAAAATATTATAATACGTTACCCACATAAATTAGAAAATATAAATTTTCTAACATTAGGTTCCCTAATTCATTTTCTTCATGATTTTTATGTGATGAATTAAATTATGTAAAAGTCTCATTGTACAATGTCGATTGTAAATTTTTTGTTTTTTTTAAATGAAGACAATGTCGGTTATAATCAGAAATTTTTGTAGAACTTTTAAGTCTTCCAAATCCACATTTGAATCAATTTATTTGGTTTGGTTTTATTCGGTTTAAATTTTATTTTTTTTTAAAAAAATAAATAAATTGTAAGACAATATTTATTTTTTGGATAAAAAAAATATTAACTCTACATACATAATATAGCTCTAATATTCATCAGAACTTAAAGAGTTAAAGTTCCCACTAGAGCTCGTGGATTTTAGGAACATAAAATTTAAATAGTAAAGTAATATTATTTTCGAGTCATATGTACAATGATTTAGTTTGGTTCGATTCTTTTCGGTTTTGCATTGTCACATCCTAAATTCGAAACCAAACATATTTGGTTTCAATTCAATTTATTTTTTTGGTTCAATTTTTAATTGATTGGTACAATTCAGTCGCTCGATTTTTGAGTTCTCGACAGCCCCCGTAACTGAACCCCACATAAACTAAAAATACTTTCCCTTTAAAAAAACCAATTGTATAGTTCTCAGAGACTAATTTATTTAAATAATAAAAACATATAAGAATAAATTTGCAGCACCCGTGCGGCCGTGTATCGCACGAATTTATATACTAGTGTTTGGTAATAACCATACCCAAAGTATTCAGCATTCAAATAAAAAGAAATAAAAAGTTGCCTTAAATTTGAACAAGGAGCATTCAGCCTCCTACAAACACACTACTAAAATAGAAATTCATAAATTGAGGAGGATGATATGTATTAAGATAAATACTTAACACATAAAAAAATTACCTTACAAATACATTTTATATTAAAGTATCAATTTGAGAGACAGATATATTTGACTTTATAAATTTATTTTTTGCCAAAACAAAATATTTAAAAATGAAAATATTGCTTTTGACAAATCAAAGTAAATCTACAAAGCACGAGTAGAATTAATTAAGCTTTTTTTCTTTTCTTTTTTTAAAAAAAAAAGAAAAGGAAAGTATAGGTAGGAAAGGAAATTAAGGAGGTAGTAAAAGTTACCTACTTAATATATATAATAAATAGAAGAGAATAGAAGAAAAAACAGCCTCACTTGTAGCACTACAACTTTACCCACCTTCGTACTTATTTCAATAAATTACTTCTTCATAATCATCCTTAAATAGTAGACGTATCCCCCAATTTTTTACCACCACGTCTGGTCTAAATAATCTTATACCTGCCTTAATTTCACCTAGCTTGCACCAACGCAGGACTTCCTGCATTTATAATGGTAAATGACGGGGTAAAAATATTCGCACCCCATAATCGTATGCTCCAGGCAAGTAATGTTACCTGTATTCCCGCGGAAAATTCTGGTTCTTTGTATCAGGTCATCACCATCCTCGAAAAAAAACTTTAAATAATGACCATTAGGTATTTCTGTAGCTTTAGACAAGTCACATGATTTGACTTCGTTTATCACTTCGAAAATGACAAAAAAGCTATACCGCTCTGGAGTAACGACTCTTCCCGTAGAAGTGCGAGGAAACTTCAACAAAACTGAATCCCCCGTAAAAGTGTGATTGCAGAACCACTCTGAAATAATTCTTCCCGGAAGTATGATGTTTTTACTGAATGGAAAATAGGCCCACCTGTGGTTCTGCACGTACAAAGATAATACGGCAAAGCCGCACAATCAGTAAAAAGAGTATATATATCACATATATGTAATATATATATATCAGTGTTCTAAAAATCGGATTTTATCCCCGATTTATCCCCGATTTATCGGAAATCGGCACTGTGCCGATCAGATTTTACATAATCGGTTCAATATATCGGCTGGAGAGAAATCAGCATTTTATCGGCAATTTATCGGCGATAAATCGCGATAAAGCCAATCGGCGATAAATTGAACTTTTTTTTTTTACGTTCCAAACTCAAACCACGGCGTTTTTAATCCCAAACCCTATTCGTTCTCTCCTCGTCGACGACTCCCACACTCGACACCGCCGTTCCTCTCTCTATCTCTCACTCTAGCTCTTCGTCGTTCCTCTTTCTCTCTCTCACACAAGACGACTCGACCTCGAGCTCGCCATTTCTCTCTCTCACACGACAACGACTCGAGCTCGCCATTTCTCTCTCTCACACAGTCACACGACGACGACTCGACCTCAACCTCCCTGTATGGCTGTACCTCTCTCTATCTCTCAGTCTCACTCGCTGTTCCTCTCTCAGTCTCTCCCAGTCGACTGCCGTGCTTCACTCGCTGTTCCTGCTCTGTTTGGACGACTGCCGTGCTTCACTCGCTGTTCCTGCTTTGTTTCTATTAAATATTAATATATTAATGTCCATTTTGCTACTATTATGTTTTATTTAGCATATTGTTATATAATATATTATTTATATGGTGAATAGTGCATATCCGATTTTTTCCGATTTATCCCCGATAAATCCCCGATAAAATGAAAAATCCCCACTCCCCACCTTGCCGATCGATTTCCGATTCACGATTTTTAGAACATTGATATATATATACACGTAGTAAAAACACTACATATATATATTACATATATACTCACACAAAAAATATATAAGTGTGTGTTTATATAGAAGTTAATAGAGAACCTGAAGCATTTGCTGAAATAATGTATTAGCTACAATCTCACTCTCTTTAGAATCGAGCAATTTCCTGCAATTTTGGAACCAACCACGCTCGATTTTGCACATGGCAAATCGATCTGCAGAGACACTCAATGATGCACAGTCATTTGCAAACAATCTATTTAATCTCGACGGAAGCTCCGGCAGTTCTCGAAGCATTTTGCAACCATTCAACTCAAGGTGTGCAAGTTGAGAAAGTTGATTCAGGCTTGGTAGATTTTCAAAATTGTTTCCTCCAAGACACAACTTTTCCAAAGAGAACAACGACCCAAGATCACTGGGGATCACTCCCTCCAACAAATTGCAACCAGTGAGATCTAGCGATGTTAACGAAGTTAAACCCCAAATTGGAGCCAACACCAAACTCCTCGTTTTTTTACGTTTTCTCAGTTGAAACAAAGACCGGAAATTTGAAGTTGGAGATTGAGATGAGCTCTTGCATAAGGATAATTTCTTAAGATTTTTCAAATATCCAATGGAGGGTGGTAGCTCTGTTACAGCAGTTCCGTCTAAAAAAAGCTCCTCTAGACATTCTAAATTACCCATCTCCTCTGGTAATTTTTTCACTTTTGAGCAGCCTGAGAGAATGAGTGATTTTAGATGTTTCAGCATACAAAGGGTACTCGGAAGAATTACAAGATTTTTGCAACGACGTACATCTATCAAAACAAGGTTGGGCATGTGAACAATTGACGAATGTAGCTCTTCTATAGCGGTTTCTCCCAAATGTAGCTGCAATAATTTGTCCATATTTTCACGGATCTCCAGGAACTTTTGAAGTTTGACGCAGCCAGAAAGATTGAGAACCTCGAGAGATTCCCACTGAATAGGGTCTGGAAGGCTTCTAAGCTTCTCACATCCAGCCAAATTTAAGCAAACAAGCTTTTTCAAAAGTCCAATAGACGGGTCAACCTTTACCAAACTTGTACACCGTTGAAGAATAAGTTCCTCAAGATTATAGGCCTCTCCCAAGTGTGAAGTTCCGTCTAGGTTTCGTGAATCACTAAGGTCGACGTATTTAAGGTTTTTCAGCTGCTTTTTCTGTTATATATGAACAACAAAAAAAGTTAATTGGGAGTAAAACTTACAAGTAACAACATTTTATGTTATTTTATGCAGTCAAGGGACATAGCCGAATTAAATAAACGAAGCAAATTGGATTTGTTTCTCTTGTAACATGTATTAATTATATCACCATATTCTTTTTTTATTTTATGCTTGGTATGTTAAGGCAACTTTTTTTCATTTATCTTTTTTGATACTCCTACTGCCTAAAATTAATTAAGAGCTCAGCTCTATCTTTCAAAAACTCATAAATTAAGAGTATGTACCAAATTTCATAATAGATTGTATTCTACACTTACTGTTTTCTTCTATGAGCCACATAAATTAAGAGAGGAAAATAATAAAGCTAAGAGACTGTGTTTTACAGCTGTAATGTGGGTTCTATTGCATCCATATTTTCTGCTGTGTAGATAGATTTTTGTGCTGTTATAGCTGTAATGGCTGTTGTTTTACTAAATATCCTGTAACTGTGCTGTTTTGATAAAATAATATTCAAATGTCAACCGAAAAAAAAGTTATAGTATGTATTGTCATATTTATCATATCCAATTTTCACCTTATTATCAGTTGTTCTTTTCCCCAAAACATGATAGTTTTTTTTGACTCTTTCCAACTTAAAACACCTTACATTCAATCATACTCGTCTGATGAGCACAAGAAAAAAGTTTATTGTATGACATAATTGATGTATCAAATTCTGTTATAGTTAAAAAAATAAAAATAAATTAAATAAATTAATCTGTAACCATATATTGCTATTACTCTAGTGCCCATGATTGGGCATAAGAGGACTTAAAAAAATATTTGATTAGGTGAAAGTTATTGCATAAATCTTTAAAAAAGTGTGGAAATCAAAATGAATACGTACTTAATTTAAGATGGAGAGAGGGAGGGAATATATATATATATATAATTGAAAATTTTACCGTTCTTCCATCCCAAAGTTGTTTAAGCCTACTGCAACGAAGTCGAAGTCCAACAAGAACGTTTGCTTCAAACATTGCTGGCAGAGAATTTGGTGGATATTTGTTCCAATCAATCCACCGTAGTTCATCCGGAAGATAATCAGGACCTTTAGGAATGCAAGCGTTATGAATTTCTAGCAATCTTAGTTTGGTCATCTTTCTAAAGGCTTTAGTCCCCAATTCAATTGTGTATTCTTGTTCGTGGGGATGCAACATTATGCCTTCAATGTTCTCGGTACCCTAACAACAACAAATAAAAAAATTCCAGTATATATATAATTAGTAACCGAAGAAACATATACACATACATATAACTATTAATACATTTATTTATTATTATATTTCCTTCTTGTTAATTGCAATTCAAATGGAGGGTCGAAGCCTATAGTTTAAAAGAATTTCTCACCGTGCTTCTTGTTAATACATGTTCAACATCGCTTGTATCCCACAACCTGCTATACTTCCCTGGCTCTTGGGGAAAATTCTGACGAACAATATGCCGACCCATTTCTCGTATCAATTGATGCATACAAACCTTACCATTTGAACAATGTATCAATGATTTAAGAACAAGAATATGTATGGAATAATTCGGGTAAAAACCAAAACTGTAAAGTATTCTCGTCACATATTCTTTCTGCCATCCTTCGAAGAAACATGCAATATCTAGGAAGGTATTTTTCACGATTTCTTCTAAATCATCAAAACCTATCTTTAGTTTTTTATGAATATCGCCATGCAGGCCTACTTTCCTTAGTTTTTTCAATAAATCTTTCCAAAAATCCAAGTTTTTACCACGTAATGCGGAACCCAAGACTTCAAGAGCTAAAGGAAGCCCATCACAATAATATATAACTTGATATGAGAGCTCCTTGAAATCTTTTGGAGGACATATATCATTGAAGACCTTCCAACGGAATAGCTTAGTAGTTTCAACAGAATCTAATAAACTCGCGTCATATATTTGAACCTCATCCTTATGCTCAACAAGGTCTCTACCCCTAGTTGTTATAATTATTCTACTCCCTAGACCAAACCACTCATGACTTCCAGCTAACTTTTCTAATTGCTCTGAACTGTCAACATCGTCAAGAACAAGTAGAACCCTTCTCAATTGCAACCTTGTCTTCATTAAATCAATTCCATCCATATCATTCTCTATCTGCAAATCCTTCAGCCCTAGAGTTCTGGAAAGAAGGCTTTGCTGTAAACATCTGAGACCATCCTTTGACACTTCTCCAACATCAAGAAAACAGGCAACTTCAAACTGATCTTTAATTTGACGATAAACCGCCTTGGCTAAAGTTGACTTGCCTATGCCACTTAATCCCCATATGCCTATAGTGCGAACAACATTGGACTCTTCACCCAACAACAAAGTCACCTTCTCTATACGAGACTTCATTCCAACCAGACCCTCATCTTCAACTTTAATTTTAGATGAGAGTTTACTCCAAATCTCTTGGACAATTCGATCAATAAATTTTGATTCATGCCTGGAGATTATAAAGGATGTCAATAAGAAAATATAGTAACGAACCAGAAAACGATTATATTTGACATGGTTTGTTTGTTTTTGTTCTTTGGTTCAAAATTTATTGTAAATAACAAGTCACTACATGGATTAATGAATCAATAAATAGAAACACAATAAAGACATACCCAACACATCGAATGTTGGAATAGTGGAGCTACTTCTAAATAATGGTGTAGTTAAAATGAGGAGACTTTCCTCGTCTATGGTGCACATTATTCACATGTAGAAAGAAGATCATTTATTTTGATTCCATAATTTCTAAAATCCATAATTTCTAGTCAGGAGCTTGGACAACTCTTATAAACTTTGTGCCACATAAATGGTGTTCCTTGATCTGTTTTTTATGGCTGCATTTGACACCCCTAAATTTGTGATTGCATGAATAAATCGAGATGATCTTCGTGAACTTTTTCTAGGAGAATCTGAGGATGGTAACAATCACCATTGGGTATGTTAACTGTTCGGATCTGATTTTTTTACCCACCACATAGATTTAAAACCTCATAGTTCTGAATGGACCACCATTTTTGAGTTAAGTGCAATCAAAGGGCACCTTAAATAAATATATATATATATATATATATATAATTGAAGTTAATTATAAAGTATGAGCTTAGAGGCCAGAGTAGGATTAGTTTACCCATCCGCAGTTTTGTTCAATTCCAATCCAGACAAGTTAGCCGCGTCTGTAAGAGTTTTTCTCCAAATTTGGACCTTGTCCGAGTTGTGTTTGCAAAACATTTGTCCGAAATGCCCTTCCTGTTTCCGTACATCCGAAGGCTCGACGTCGTAGAAGACTGGGATAACTGCTTGTCCCTTTGGTGATTTACTACTGCATTCCATGATCTTCACAAGCTCATCTAAACACCACCGTGAATAAGCGTAGTTTTTGGAGAAAACGACGACGGCAAAGCTCGATTCCTCAATGGCTTTGAGGAGGGCGGGTGAGATTGATTCCCCTGTTTTGAGCCTCTCGTCGTCCTTGAATGTGTAGATGCCACTCCTTACAAGAGCAGAGTAGAGATGATCAACGAAAGTCTTCCTAGTATCTTCCCCACGAAAGCTTAAGAATACATCGTACTTGCACCTATAAATATGATGATCTTCTGCCGAAGAGGAAGAAACAAAAGTAGCAGCAGCTTCAGCTTTCAAAACCTCTTCAATTTCTACCATACTTTTGGTTAATTTGAAAGCTTAAGCTTCAGTGAGTGAGAGAAAAACAAGATATAAATGTGGATGGATGGGAACGGATGGAACTCTCTTGGATCAGTCTCTCAACTAAAAATTAAGAATAACAACTCCTCTACTACTAGTCTTGCTCGATCTTAATCTATCACTTGCTAGAAAATACGAGCTACTACTTAGTACTCCCTCCCTTTATATTACAATTCTAGTCACAGCGGAAACTTTGTGGATCCTGCTCGGACGCTTATTTGAGTTTTTTTTTTCTTTTTTTTTTCTAAATAAATAATTAAATAATAATAATAAAAAAAAAACTATTTTACCACTATTAGACTTGGCCCTCTAGTTGGCTAGTTGCTGTCTTGGATACAACGCTGGGTCGATAGGGAGCTTTACAAGTCCAATTCCACTGCTGCAAATGAGGATTAATTGAACTGTGCAAAAAATGGCTCAAATACCGCCCGGTACAAAAAATATATATATTCTATTTTATAAATCTAAACTTATTAATTTATATCACTATTCTTTATATTTTTAGAATACTAGAAGACTCAATCACTTAAAATTCCAATACATATAAACTTTTGGAAGTTAATTTGTGAATTTTATATATATATATTTATTTATTTCAGCCTATTGTTGATACTTGTTCGAAACTCTTATACATCTATTTTAAAGAGATTAACTAACCAAAATAATAAATGCACATTGGCTTATTTTTATGAGAAAAAAATTGATTGCATATAATTATCAGGTGTGTCTAAGAATTCATTTCTCTACATTTCATACAAACTTAAAATAATCCTACATTATAATTATGTTTTATTCCCTATAAAATATGCATTTAATTTCTAAGAGCGTCTAAAAAAAGTTGGATAAATGATATTGACTTTAGAGACGACTTTAGTGACAGTGGTAACGTGTTATCTGGGGTTAAAAACAAATCCTATTTTACCATTATTAGACTTAATCCAGTAGTTATCGCTCTTGGTTGAGTTCTGTGGTCGACACAAATTTTGGATGGTGGTTATAAAAATATTATGTGATAGCAACAAATGTAGTCTAAGCTACGAATGAGAATTAGTCGAATTGAGCAAAATTTGGCCCGAACAATACATGATATAAACTAAAAAAATCATACTTTACAAATAAACTTATTTATATCACTAATCTTTACATTTGTGATGGATTTCAGAGTATACTAGAGGACTCGGTCACTTGGAGTTCCAATATACTAAATTTTGGAGGATAATTTGTGAATTGTATATATATAGGGGTGTCGCAGTGAATTTGAAAACCGATTAACAGATCCGAACTGATCCATTAAAAATCGAACCGAAAAAAATTTAAAATTAAAACCAATTATGTTTGGTTCCCGTTCGGGGTGTGCCATTGCAAAACCGAACTCAACAAAACCTAATCATTACTTATATGACTCAAAATAACATTACATCATTATCTAAATTTTATAGTCCTAAAATTTATGAGTTCTAGTGAGAACATGTATCTTTGAACTATTATGAATATTGGAGTTATATTATAAATGTGAGTTAATATTTTTCTATTCCAAATAAGAAAGAGCAAGAATAGAATTATTAATTTTTGCCCAAATAACTATTGCTTTACAATTATGTTATAATGTATACATGAAAACTAAATAAAATCGAATTGAAACCGAATGGAAAAAATTGATTCAAGTACCACCTGAATCACAAATTCAAGAGGAAAATGTAAACTAACAAAGATATACATAATAATTTTTGCTTAGATATGGGGGTTTCAGATTACTTAGTTTGGTTAAATTGATCGAGAAAAAAATAAAAGGAAAGGGAACGTGAAGACTCAAGATGAGGGAAAGGAGCAAGTCAATTTCCACAAAGCAATTGAAAACTTTTCCTTTGGTGGAACCTTTTTTGTTTTTTTTAAGAAAAAAGCATGCAATAATTCATTGCAAAAAACAACCTGTACGTACCATACTGCAGAAGAGGGATGAAAAGAAAAAGTAGGTTTTAATCCACTTGTCTTCTTTTCATTACACCTTCTGTTAACTTTTTTAATGGAGTCTAATTTATTAAATGGTTTAATAGATGATTTTTTTTTATAAAACTTAGTATATATTTGTATATATAAGAGTTTCATTAAAACATTATTTTGAATTAAACTAAAGTATGCCGTGCCATCCAACATGGAGCAACTAACAAAAAATATTAAATATATTTTAAAGTGTGATCAAGAAATTTATTGGATGTTTTTATCATCTAACTACTAAAGCTTTATTAATCAATTTCCTTGTGAAGAAGTGGGAAAATGAGCAAGTCAATTTCCTTTTTAATTATAAATTTCCTCTTTCAGAGGAAAAAAAAGTTGAAACACATGCAATGGTTCATTTCACGAAACAACCTATGAAAAGAAGAGAAAGAAGAAAATAAAGGGATGGACCGAATAAAAATTAAGCAAACATACATGCTATCCTTTTTAGTGTGTGGTGTGTGTTGAGTTAGAAAGTGAAAACTTTTCCTTTGGTGGGATTTTTTTTTTTCAAAAGCATGCAATGATTCATTCTCCAAAACAACCTGTACCATAATGCAAAACAGGGATGAGACTAAGTTATAGGTTGGGGGGGGGGGGGGGGGTGGGAAGGTTGGGGTGATTTTGTGTACTTTCATATAAATCATTTATATTTTGATGTACTTTTTATATATGTATGGTTAGAGCTCTCTCAAACTTTAGTGTACTTTAATATATCTCTTTCGTGTACCTTCATATATTATCCTCAAACGATTGACCTTCATATTTATTAGTATGTTTTAAGTAATTGTAGAAAAGAATAAAAAAAATTGGTCTCCTCAAGATTAATTTATGGTTTCGTTGCTGCCGCAAAACAACCCGAGCAAAAGAATGGAGAAATAAGAAAAAGTATGTTTTAATCCACTTGTCTCCTTTTCATTACACCTTGTGTTAATTTTGTTAATGGAGTCTAATTTATTTATATTTTTTAAAAAAAAAATTAAGGAAGGACTAAGTCTCTCCCTTAATCCTACAAACAAAGAAAAACTCCCACTCACCCTCATGAGTTGAACCCTTGACCTTAAGATAAGGGTGTAAGTTGCCTACCACGTTAGGCCAACCCCTCTCCTCTAATGGAGTCTAATTTATTAAATGGTTTAATGGATGATTTTTTATTTTTTTAAAAACTTGATATACATATATATTTGTATATAGTAGAGTTTCATTAAAACATTATTTTGCATTAAACGAAAGTATGCCCGTTCCATCCAACATAGCGCAACTAACAAAAATTATTAAATATATTTAAAGTGCGATCAAAAAATTTATAGAAGGTTTTTTATCATCAATCTACTAAAGTTTTATTAGTCAATTTCCTTATGAATAAGTAGGAAAATGAGCAAGTCAAATTCCTTTTTAATTATAGACTTTCTCTTTTGGTGGAAAAAAAAATAGTGAAAAACATGCAATGGCTCATTCCACGAAACAACTTATGAAAAGAAGAGAAAGAATGCAGGAAATAAGAAAAAGTAGGTTTTAATCCACTTGGCTCCTCTTCGTTACACCTTACATTTAGGTTTTTTCAATAGGGCCTAGTGCAAGAGTTTAATGGGTGAACGAGTTTAATGGATGAATTTTTATGAAGCGGTTTTAGTAGGGTTGTTGCTGCTTCATCTAAAGAGGTGGGCGTCTTAGTTTTGCAAGTGAGTTTATACTTCTTCCTTCTTTTTTAATGCATACATTTATGTGGTTTGATATTAAATATGATTTCCTTTTGTGTTATTTTAATTGAGAATCTTAGATTATAGTTGGGGTTTAAAGATTAAAATTTTCAAATTATAAGTGGAGGTCTTTGTAATAGAAGACACAACTTTAAATTTTCTTTGAATGCAAGTTGTAAAAATAGAAACGAAAGTTATAATTTTGTTAATGAAAAGGAACGAGCATGTGCAGATTTTGCTTTATATTTTATTTATTGCCATAACATATAAACCTAATAGTATTTTGAAGAATTTTTTCTGCTTATACTTTTTAATGCTATATTCAAAATTGTTGTTTGCTAACCCACAGGTTGGTCCAGTGGCAACACTAGGTTCATGTGAGGGATCAATCAAATTCCCTCACGTGCAAATTCCATTTGGCCAACATCAAGCTCACTTTCGTGACCAGGTATGAATCCCACATCCAATTTAGTGTACATGACAACTTATGGGAAAGACCAAAGAAACATAACGAAAATATATATATAAACAAAATAGTTGCTTGCTCTATGCTTCGTTGCACAAATCAAGTAGTAAAGAATATTTCATCGGGTTGTGTAGTTGGTGTATTTGTGTACTGAGTTGAACTAGAGTAGGTCCGGCCCAAACTGGTAGAGATGGTAATTGAACCAAGCTTGATGATTAATCTATAGCTATAGAGACAAATATTTTTATTGATTTCTTCCTCAAGTTCTAATGGCTTCTTTTTCTAGAGAGAATCCCCATTTATTATCAAGCTTTCTCTTATATTTATAGATATCTTTCGTAATTCCCAAGCTAGATTAGGTCATAAGTAAAATGACCATAAAGGGTATAACTCGTGGTCCTTGTGATCTTTATATGTTCCTTCCATGTGAGGGGAGCGTATTTGTTGTAACTAACTTCTTGCACTTTACACGTGTCACCTCGTCATTCGTTCTTGTAATGAACACTTATCATACTATATTATCACAGGTGTCACTGTCTTACTGGTTAGGACGCCCATATTAGCATTTTCTCCATCTGTAGACCTGAAACCTTATTTAACTCGATTATCGCTTACTCGGTGCTTGACTACCTTTTGCTCGGCGTGTTATCATCACTTATTCGACGGATACCTTATAATGTCCCTCATGTTGTTGGGCCTTATTCATAACCCATTACATCCTTCACGATATATGGACCTTGTTTTGTCTATTCGGCCCATTTGGGAACATTAAAATTATGCCCCCACAATTGCCCCCAAGTCTTCAAATTATGCTAGCTTCATGAATTTTAGAGACTTGTCTTTCTTCAGAATAAATTACTATACTCGGCGAAAACGGGAATTTCATACCTACAAGCTATCTCTACGTGTCCTATTATCGCTGGTTGGTTTTGACTAAGCGTTATGAGATGGCTGTTAAGTATCATTAAATGAGGGTCACTTCTTGCACATTTACCAATAAAGTGAAACGTCTCTTGGAAGGAAATAAAGGAAGAAAATTTTCAAAAAGGTATTTTTCTTCATCTCTAACTTCTATCTTTTCATCTTCTCTATTTCTTAACCAAACTTTTCGACAGACAAATTTTTCTTCTGCGTTTCAGTTTATTTCATCAAATTCGCCGCTCATCCTGTTAATTGATAATCTTTTTCTCTCTGTAAGTTTCTAAATTCTCATATTTTATTTTCCATAATTTTTCCGAAAACCCTAGTTTTCATTTCTTCTTGACATTATTAACCGCTGATCTCCATGAGAGGGAAATGCGCTCTAAACACTGACGTTGATAAGTCAGAATTCCAAAGAGCTTACATCCCTAATGGGATTTCTTGGAGAGAACCTACATATTGCGAAGATATTTTCAAGGATATAGAGCTAGGTTTACCTCCAACTCATAACGAATACCCTATTTACACATCCTTCTTTAAAGTCGCTGGTCTGAGAATCCCTTTGGATCCTTTACTAGTAGACTTTTTGAGAAACACTCATTTCCATTTGTGCCAACTAACCCCGAATATGCTTAGGATTATTTTAGGCACGTCTAAAATGAATAGGCGTCTTCACCTTAATTTGGGGTTGAAAGAAATCAAATATTGCTATCTCTTGGTCGAGTCTGAAGATAAATGGAACTTGAGGGCTAGACCCCATTCCCCTTCCCGTTCCATTGTTGAGGGGCTAGCTTCATCTAGTAAGGGAATGTTTGATGATGTAGTTCTTCTGACTGGAAATCTTCAACTTGACCCAGTTAACAAAAACATACCCAGGCATTTTGGCTCACCTGGTTTGCAACTTTTTTCATCATAAACCTTTTTCTTGTCTATCACATGTTTGATGTTTTGTCTGAATTAAAAAATTTTATTTTGCAGTTGGTGGAGCAAAAAGTTGTTTTAGCAAACCACTTCTAGACGAGCTTAATCTTGACCACCTGAACGCTGTGATTAATTATGATGGACCCAATGATGTAGGGCCCTCTCACCATCAAAAATCGGTTCATGTTCTTTTGAACTATATCCCCCCATAAACCACCTTTTCCACTCGCACTAACATTGTTAAGTGGGTCTGTCCTCCCCTTTTGGATAAAGACAATTATGATTTTCTCAGAAATCATGGCATCATCAATTCTTGGGTAGTCTGCAAAACTGAAGGGATTCGGCAGCATATTTTAGCCGGAGAGTCTCCAGACTTAGAGTTTCCCGACTATCTCGCCTCCAAGAGCAGAAGGGGCAAGAATAAGAAAAAAGGTAAGAGACCTGCTGTTGAAGTAACCTCTGATCCCCCAATTGGTCGTCCTTTGCTGCAGACTGAGAATACTGAAGGGGCTACTATTGTCGAACCAAGCACTGCTATTCCAATTTCAAGGAGACGTGGTGAGGCAATACTAGCTTCTGCCGAGGAAACTGAATAACAAATTCCTATAGTCGACGTATCTATAGAAGAAAGTTTTGAAGAGGTTACAGAACCTCTACTAAGGAAAAGATCTAGGGGAGAACAATCTGCCTCTTGTGATCAGTTTGAATCCTTGAACAGACACATGGCCGGCCGGCGGAGTATTTTTGACTCTTTGAACGCCCGACTTTACAAAGATAGGGCCTCGGCTCCAACGGTTTCTTGTCTAGTCGATACTAATGCCTCTAAAAGTTCGGCGACTCCTCTTAGAAAGAAGAGGAGATTGGTTCGCGAAAAGACCCCTCCTGTTAAGGTTATGGACCCCATTGTGGAGGAGGATACTTTTGAAGTTGCCAAAGATATTGCTGAAGCTTCCGAAAGCCTTCATCCTTCTCCTGCAAAAGAGGCACCAGAGTTTGAAGGTGCCGAGCACACAGTTAACTCACCCATTCGTTCTGAGGTGACTGAGACAGAGGAAGGCGACCCTTCTAAAGAAGCCATTCCTGAAGAATTCATTGTCAGGCCTCGAATTGTTCATGATCAAATGACGATTAACATCAAAGACTCTGCTCTGTCCAACAGTAGAGTTGCTCATGCTTTGGCAACAGCCATGATCTTGCCTGAGGATGGCAAGAAACTGAAGTCTGTTCCTACCTTTGAGCTTGAGTACAGAGGTTTCCAGTGTCAAGTCGGCGTAAGTTCCTTTCAATCTTTCTTTGTTGATTATTGTGTTTGCAGTAATTTTCTGATTGCCTTTTACTTCTTGTAGGCAAACCAATATTTCTCTAAGCTGATGTCTCGTTACAGGAAGAACAAAAAGGACCACAAGGCAAAGGTGGTGAGGCTCAAGAAAGATACTTCAGAAGCAAAAAAAGAAACTGATGAAGCCAAAACAGAAATTGTTGGCATTAGAAGTCAACTTTCTTCTCTTCAAGCTGAACATGATATCACAACAAAATCGGCTGAAGAAAGTAAGGCCAATTTGGAAGGCCAGATATTAGTTCTCCAAGCTCAGATCATTGAGCTCCAAAATTCTCTTAACCTGGCCCAAAATAGTAAAGCTCAAGCTGTAACTAAAGCCAGAGAAGAGGAGAGAAGGGCAGCAAAAGCGACAATTGAGGAGCTCAAATCTCGTCATTTCGAAGAGTTAACTAATGCCGAGACAACGGGCTATAATGAAGCCTCAGATGAAGTAGCAGATCAAATTATAAAGATCAAGGACATGATTTATAAGGCTGGTTATGAATCTGGCTTATCCGCTGCTAGGATTGTCTAGGGCAATGAGCTTTTTGATAAGACTGTACTTTGTCCTCCCAATCTGTTCACTCAGCCTCCCCCAGTTTCTGGGGAGGAGCAAGAAGATGATGACGTTGCCGAGGATGATAGAAATGGCCAAGATGAAACTTGATCATCTCTTTCTTTCTCTTTTTTTTTATTTCTCCGTACCCTTTATTTTTGTCACAACTAATATAAATGAAATTCATAATGAAATCCATTTCCCAAGTATAACTCTCCTTATTCGTGTTATGCCTTAGTTTGTTATATGTTTGCCCCCATTTGACCACGTGGCTTTTCAGGAACTGGCCACTTGGCAACTAATGGAATGTTTATTATATATCCGATGCGTTTCTTCGAATGAAGAGAATAATAAATTGTGAATGTCTTTTCATATTTCTAGTATATTCATTGCACAGGGACTTGTGATCTTTTATTAAACTCACATACCTTATGTATATATAAACCATACTTCTCTTTATCTTATTATGTTCATTGTCTTAAGCTATAAAGAAAAATACCAACCTCTTAGTTTCATTTCTATGGCTAACCCCAATAATGAGTCTGTGTCTGATGCTGCATCTCCTTCCTTCGAAGGAGTAGATGCCATAGAAGTGGCCAATATGTTAAGGGATTTTCTTCGCCTTAAAAGAAAACATCGTCGTCTGAAGAGAAGTTATGATCGACTTGTAGGTCGTTTTCTTCTCCCGAAAGAGCGGTATTCTGGCGCAGTTGCTAGGCGTAGGAGGCATTCTTGAAGAAGGCGTTATTTCTCTCTCTCTCTCTCTCTCTCTCTCTCTTTACTAGGCCATGAAGCCCCACCACATGTACTTATGTTTTGAATCAATGAAGAGTAATTTTGCAGATGTTTTCTGTTATATCGTTTCTTGATTCGTTGTAACATAATTTTTTTTGCTATATCGCATAGATGATTTAACTAATCAATCTGGAACATAGTTGAGTTTAAACAAGCTTGCACTATTTGATTGCTCTATTTGATAAAAGTTTTATTTAGCTTTTGTTGCCTTGACTGAGCAAGGCCTTATGTGTTTGCACGTTGCTACTTTTAGCTAAGTAAAGTTTTGCACTCCTTCCTTTTAATTTTGGCTGCCTCGACCGAGCGAGGTCTTACACATTTTCATTTTTGCTGCCTTGATTGAGCAAGGTCTTACACGTTTTCATTTTTGTTGCCTTGACTGAGCAAGGTCTTACACATTTGCCTTCTGTTTAAAAAGGTCTTGTATTAAATTTGATGCCTTACTGAACAAGGTCTTATACATTTTCGTTTTTCTGCCTTGACTGAGAAAAGTCTTATGCGTTTGCCTTCCATAAAGAAGGTCTTTTGATGAAAGAATTTTAAGCTCAAATTGGCGAATAATTGTCTCATTACTTCGAAATTAGCTTATACAAAAGTATCCAGTTCTTAGATTTACAATTAGTGATAATACATTCTCAAATTGGCTATATTCCAAGGATTCTGAATTGGTTGACCTTCCATGTCTTACAAATGATAGGATCCAGTTCCGCTGGTCGAGGTGACCATATAGGGACCCTCCTAGTTTTGTTGGAGCTTCCCATGGCAAGGTTTGACTGTCGTGCCGAGCACCTTCCTTAGAACCAGTTTTCCAACTTTGAATTCTCTTAGTTTGGTATTAGCTCTGTATTGCCTAGCCAGAGTATTTTGATAACTCGCCAAAATGAATCGCAGTTGTTTCCCTTTTAAATTTGGCCAAATCCAATGCTTCTTTAATGCTTGATCATTATTTCCATTTTCAACCTGTGTTGTTCTCAAAGTGGGTAAGCCAACTTCCAAAGAGATGATTTCCTCCATTCCATAGGTTAGAGAATAAGGAGTATCTCCAATTGATCGGCGTGGGGTTGTTCGAAAAGCCCAGAGCATTGAATTCAATTCTTGTGCCCATTTTCCTTTCTTTTCTTCCAATCTCTTCTTCAGTCCATCCAAAATGATTTTATATGATGCCTCAGTTAATCCATTACCCTGGGGATAGGCTACACTAGAAAAGTGTTGTTTGATCCCATAAGTATGACATAACTCTTAAACCTTTTGATTCTTAAACTGCGTCCCATTGTCAGAAACTAATACTCTAGGAATGCCGAATTTGGTGACAATGTTTTTCCATAAAAAGCTTCTAACATTAAATTCTGCTATATTCGCTAGAGGAAATGCCGCTATCCATTTCGAGAAATAATTTGTGCCGACCAAAAGGAATTTTTTTATTACCCGGTGCCCTAGGGAAAGGACCCATAATATCAAGCCCCAACATAGCAAACGACCAAGGGGTGATGATGGGATAGAGGGCAGCAGTGTAACACACGTAAGGTAAATACATCGTATTATCTTTTGTTTTGGAATTTTTCTGTTCTGGACGCAAGAATGTGCTCGGGTAGTATCCGAATGAAGGGAATGTTTCCACACTCTTTTCTAGGTGACGCCCCGAATTCCGTTGGGAGGGAGAACCTCCGGAACACGGTTGATCACGGAGCCGTACGCGACGGCGGGAGTGAATAAAAATTAAATAACTCTGGCGTGGAAGGCAAATATGCAAAGGTCAAGAACATGTAACACAATCAACTGGGAACATGCTAGAACTGTAGCTTCCCCTCCTGTTAACTCGTGCCTTACATATTAGTTTGTACCGTTGCGCACCGGTTAACTAAAATGTAAGTCACTTGTCCACGTTAGGCTAGCATTAAACTATAGACATATCCCACCGATACACTAAGCCATAACCAAAAGAGTAAGATTAAAGAAAAGTAGAAGTCCACACAATACATATATCAGTAGTACACAACGGTCACAAAATAGCCATACACCATACAGTCTCCATAACATCAAGTAGGCTACATAATATAAGTTGAGTTATGATACAACAAAGTTGATAACATGGCCTTTCAGTAATGAAAAGCCCTCACGCTATAGTATCAGAGGAGACTAAGACTTGTCGGCCTTTCCCTTATCAACTCGTCCCGTCCCATCCTTAGAAGTACCTGTGTAGGAAAAACTGTGAGCCAAACGGGCCCAGTAGGAACTATAGGAGTTGTGAGAAAAACATGTATATGTAGGAGAAGCTTTATAAAGTGAGTTTGTAATAAGTCCGTATACATAAGTCATAAATATGTATATAAACAATGTAATATATACAAAATCTCAAGACACCGCGACCAGGCCTATATCACATCAATCATGTATAATACTCACATCTAGGATTTTTCACATCTACTGTACAGAGATAGCCGGCAACTCGGTTTCTTCTGCCCAAAGCAGGGACCACCTACCAGGTCCACCTAGACGCTACCTCACGCAGCCACGAAGGCGTACGCTACCTCACGCAGCCACAAAGGCATGCACTACAATAATCTCACGTAGCCACTAAGGCTATACACTACCGGTAATAACCATCTACCTGGTACGAGCGGTGTTGACTACTCCGTATAAGGAAAATCATTATTATCCCAATCACAATTATAAGATCATATACATCATGTAAAAAGGTATAATAGTCCATTTCATGAGTATCAAGTGATATAAAGTGCGTATCATAGGTTTGCATGCTTATGCCACCAACTGATCTTGTAACCTTATTTTGACCAACGAGGGATGGGAATTAGGTTCCGGGCCAAACACGAAAGTTCTTGGAAATTGAAATACCTTTCCAATGGTATAAATTAGGTTCCAATCTGATCTAAAATGAAAAAGTTATGATGCCTCGAATGATTAAAGGTCGGTTTGTCGGGTAAGTTTAAAATGTTAGATTTTGCGAATTTCGACTCGGGCACTTAACATAAATCTTTCCAACCTAAAAGATGAATGTAATAACATCTCTAAAATAGTGTGGAAGTATTTCCTACATTCGGATACGGCTCAAGCACACTCTCGTGTCTCGAACATAAAATATGGTATATTTACCCTATGGGTGTTACAAATTTCCACTACTCATTGATCAAAACAGGGGTATAAGATCAGTTTGAGGCATAAACAGGAAATTCTGAGGAAGAACCATACTCCAGCCTCATGTAGTCAACTACATGGATTGAGGTAGTCGACTACACATGTGGTCGACTACATGAAGAGGATCTAGTCAACTACATTGTTCCTGTAGTGGTCAAAACCGTGTTTTTCAAGCTTGGACCCGATTTTAACTCCATTTATACACCTTTTTTTCCTCCATTCCGACCTTAGCTGAGGGAGAGAGTTAGAGAGAAGTGAGAGATCATGGAGAAGGATTCCAAGGAGTGATTATACCTCATTTTTCAACCCAAAACCTAAATCAAACACATCATCACCATCATCTTCTTCCTTCTTGCATTTCCACCAAATTAAGGCTCAAAGCTAAAGTGTGGAATCTTGCATTTCAGCGAGTTGAAGCTCGATCCCCTACTCAAGTTGCGAAGGTTCAACACTATTAAGGTAGGAACACTACTATTAAAACCTATTTTAGGAGTTTAACCACTCAATCACCACTTTTATGCAAATTTGGGGATTTTTCTATAGATATATGTATATATATATATGTATATCTATTGCTACGTATATATGAGATTGGGTCTATAAATTATGATGAAAATGGTTGATTATTACTCATTAATTGTAGTATATCATATTTCCCCATGTAGTTCTTTCATTTCATTGATTTACAACAAACCCTTATTCCTGGCCTCTGGCACACAAGTACTTATAAGTCCATATGGTAAAATAAATCTTTGATACGCACTTCATCTTATATGATATTCATGAAATGGACTATATTATGTTTTTAAATGATGTATATGACCTCATATTCACTATTTGGTTATTATCAGTTATTCTTGTACTGAGTAGTCAACACCGTTCGTACCAAATGAATAATTGAGTTGTTTATTATTGCCTTGGGGGCATTTTCCATCTTAGTGGACCCAGTAGGGGGTCCCTGCCTTGGGGGCATAAGAACCAGAGTTAGATCGCGATCCGTGTGCACACGATATGAAAATCCTAGATGTGACGTGTACATATACTTAACAGATGTGATAGTAGATCTAGTCGCGGTGTCTTGACATCGTCTATATAATTTCTGATTTATTTACTAGTATATTACATTGTATACATATATACTTGATTTATGAACACAGAATTCTAACAAATTCTTTTTATAACGAATCAACCTATATACACGTTTTCCTTACGAAAATCCTATAGTTCCTACTGGGCCCGTTTGGCTCACGGTTTACCTACACAGGTACATCTAAGGACAGGATGGGAAGAGCTGACAAGGGAAAGGTCAATAAATCTTAGTCTCCTCTGATACTGAGTGGTTTGAGAGCCTTTCACCACTAAAAGGCCATGTTACCAAGTTTTGTTGTAATATAATTAGACATGTATTAACTTAGGCATGTTTGTATGATATATGTATCTGTAATAATGTAGCTTACTTAAAGTTGTGGAGACCTTGCTACTTATTTCTATTTTCTTGGCCTATGTACATTATCTATGTATATATTTTGTGGATCTTTATTGTTCTTCTACCCTTTTTCTTATTATTAAAGTATAGCAGGGTTAGAGGAGCATGTTTACTGTTGTAGACACCCCGATCCGTGACCCCCGCCAGAACCCTAACGACCTTCGAGAACTACTGTTTTGGGGTCCGGGACCCACCCAAAACTACCCCGAAAGGGTTTGTTGGCCAACAAACCTATTTTTAAGTGGGATTGTCGCACGACATATCAGTATGTCGCGCGACAATCACTGGTATGTCACGCGACAATCACCCCTTTGTCGCGCGACAAACTCCTTTGACCCCGACCATCCACTCTTTGACAAATCAGTCTGTCAGAAACATCACTTTAGCCGTTTGTCGCGCGACATTGAACACATTGTCGCGCGACATATGCCCCTTTTAGGGAAGTGTCGCGCGACAATCTCCCCCGAGCAGTATAAATAGGCCAACACCCCCAAGGGTTGAAGGACAACAACTTGGGATTGAAGAATTATTGGCTTATATCTGATTTTCTAGTATTTCACCAAGCCTTCTCGATTCTTGTCTTATTTCTGAAGAATTATCGAATCTATTCCCGACACTCGACGTGTCCCATCTCTGGAATCGAATTCTCGAAAATATCTGAAGAAGGAAAAGATTATTATCGCCGAAAATCTCTCCGTCGTATTATATTTTCTTTATTATTATTATTCTCGTCGGGAAGGTAAAGAAAGTCTCTTCTAGCATTTGACATTAAATATCTGTGTACTTGTTTTATTTATGTTGTTTTGTCCACGTTTTATTTGAATAAACTTATTGCCAAGCTACAAATAGTCTACTGTTTTTAAAACAAAAGACCCCGATAAAACCATTTGCAAAACCAGAAGAGTAAGTACATTATCATCCGGATAAAACTCTGTTTTCAAAACCCGGACCGGTAAAACTTACTTAGGAATTAAAAATTCGGTATATCTATCTGTTTCATAGATTGTGATATGTCCGGTAGAACTCCCCTCAAGAGTTCCAATTCCATATTGAATTAGTTCTGATACAAGATCTAACACTTTTTCCCAAATAAATCCAAACCCGAAAAAAATCGTCGTTATCTGAGAAATAACACGGTAAAACTCCCTCTAAAGTAAAAACAACTCTTGTCATTTATATTTATCTTTCCTAAAACTAAGCATTGGATCTCGGAACACAGAGTTTTTCATCCCTTTCGCCGTTTTCCCAAAATTAAGGTTTTCACTTAAAAAGTAGTAGACTGTCAGTAAAAGCATCCAAGTTTTTCAACATAGAATAAACATATAAAAGACCACTAGAGACCGAAAGGGCGGAATGGGTGCTTAACACCTTCCTAAACCGTAATATAGTTTCCGAACCCTATAGAATCCTGGTTTCGTAGACAAACGTGTAAAGAAAGGCTTAACTGTAGCCTTTCCTCTTACACGACCTCTTTTGTCCGTTTTCTCGTAAAACGTACTGGCGACTCTGAACGAACCCTCTTGCATCTAGAAATAGAACATAGGAACACTTGATATGAACCATCAACCAAGATACTCCAGCAAAAGAAACGACGGAATCCGTTCCGACGTTTCAGACGCCCAACAAACGGGGACGAGACCCGGGGGTCGCATTTGCGGATTCTCACAGCGGCAACTCTGCTGGGGACTGTTAGAAAACTAGACTCTTATATGTGGACTTTTGTTTATCTGTTGAATACTTGCTTTTACCGCTTTCCCTACTTATGTTAATTGATTGAGAAGAAACCTTTTTCTAAAAATGGGAGTTTTTCAAAAATACATAATAAAGATAATGATATTTGTGAAATTAACCTTTCGAACTTTACACGCACTTTCACAAATCATGCATTGGTTCTACGAGTGTGAATTTACCCCAAACCCTCGGAAGTATTATAAGTGAGTAGGGAGTTGGCTTGCTTGGGCCAACATAAATCGAAAGCATTTACTTCCACTCTCCTTGGCCAAGTACGCCCCCGAGGTATATCGAGTGATGAGAACACTCACGTACCCGGGAAGTATATCAAAAGGCTCTTGCACATACCCGCGCCTGGGGTATATCGCAAGGTCTTACCAAATAGGAGGGAGCCTAAAGCCTTAACCGTTCGTACACCTGCACTGCATATAAGATTGAGTCAAATAAAACACTTGTCAAACAGCCGTAGGGGATGTACCACCTTACGGTTTACTTTATAACACCTTTTTGAAACTCGAGTCTTTTCTTGGCGATTTTTAGTGGTTCTTTTGGCAAAAATCGAGTCGCATCACAGTCTTCCTTCATCTTCGCCACGTGGTTTCGTCTACAGCCGTAAAACAACGACAGACTGGAAGGTTGAGTCGGTCGAGATCATACCGGAAGACTAGTAATACCAAGCACACCCGAAATGGCCGATGGATGCGAGCATCAAGAGACATATCAGAGCCTAGCCGAGCGTCTACAGTACAGCCAACTTTAGCCGAGATGCACCGTTTGTTGATGACCGTCAGCATGAATCTAGCAAGCCTCACAAACGAGCAACAGAGTACCCGAGTCCGAGTAGAAGAATTGTCAGCCGGACGGGCCGCACCATCGGGGTTTGAACGGCTACCACCGAATCGAGATCAAGGGCAGTCATCGCAAGTACTTCCCCTAGTCCAAGGAACCAATCCACCACCAACAGGCCCCGTCATGGCCGGTCCCGTTCAGACCGATCCCAACAATCAAAATCAATGGGCCTCAGATTCAGGCCCCACTTACCAACAACAAGAGCCACCCATCATCTGGCCACAACCTCAGCAAGGCCTTGATCCCCAATACCAACCATGGCCACAAGTCCCCGCAAGACCTATTCCACCACCGGCCCCGGTAGCCCCTCCTAATGAGTACCCAGACATCAACCGACTTCGGGCAGTGTATGTAGAATCGGTTATAGCTCGAGAGCAGCCCGATGAGGTGTCGAGAGAAAGTGAAGAAATGAAGAAACTGAAAGACCAGATGAAAGTTTTGCAAAGAGGGATTTCTCTGATAAAAGGGGCAGACGAGATCACAGCTATGAATGCCTTCTCCCTCTACCCAGAAGCAAGATTACCTTAGGGATTCAAACTCCCTTCCATCACCAAATTCACAGGAACCACACCCCCAAAAACTCATCTCCAATCCTACATCAGATCTATGCAAGTGTCCGGTTGTGGAGAGCCGGAGCTAGCTCAGGCCTTTCACATGACTCTCACGGGGGCCGCCCTAAGATGGTTCTTCGATCTGGAAAGGCACCACACGAAGACTTGGGGAGATATCGTCAAGGAATTCATGACCAAATATGGGTCCAACGAGGATTTGAAAATTACCCGCAAACACCTAGAGATGGCCAAGCAAGGCGAGAAAGAGAGCTTCAGCGACTTTGTCACCCGCTGGAGAGAAATGGCCTCCCAAATGTCCAAATGGCCCGATGAAGAAAAGAAGTTGTAAATCATACAGAAGAATTTCATCCCAGCTGTATTGAGTTGCATGGGAAATCATGTGTTCCCACACTTCAGAGCCCTGTTGAGTATGGGGTCGCAAGTAGAGGAAGAATTGGCCAAGAAAGCAGAAACCGATACCAAGAAAGCCTCATGCACCGGGAGAAAGACGGCCACCCCAGCCGTAAATCAACTAAGCTCATACCCATATCAACAAAACCCATTTCAACAGTCACAACAAGCCCTCCGATGAGTTGGCCTGTACAAGGAGACTCTTCGAGCACTGAGGCCAAGAAAAGGAGAAACTTCTGCACCCTTCTCACTGCCCTGGTCAAAAGCCTGGAACTACTCCGAAAGGCCGGACTGATCACTCCACTCAACCCGCGCCCCCCACCAAACCTTATTCCCAGCACCTGGAGAATGAATGAGAACCGTGCATACCATCAAGCAGCAGGCCATAACACGGAACACTGCTTGGCTCTTCGCCATCGTATCCAGGACCTCATTGAAGCCGGAACCATCCCCGGACCTGGTGGGCCCAATGTTACCAACAACCCCCTTCCCAACCACGCTCCACCTGCGGGGATTAACGCCTTGACCACTGATGAAGAAAGTTTTGATCCCGTGGGACTCATCCTGGATAACCCAGCCTACAAGTCACCAGTCGTGCTGCCAGCAAAGATTCAAGTGGCCCCAGGCCTCAATCCGATAATTGACCAATGGATGGCTAAAATGAACTTCCTACCCGAGCAGGGTTTAGGAAAAGTGAATCAGGGGATCCCACAACTACTTATAATCAAAACCAATTCCAGAAAATCTGGGATATGATGGACCCATGATAAGAAGAAACAGCCATGGAAGCCCCGAGGCCCCCCCGGGAGACAATCTACCCCCGAGACTTTCAGTTGGTCGACCGAGCCAGAGTCATCAAAAATCTCAGAGGGAACAGACCCAGCATCCCTTTGGATACAACAAATTACCCGTTCAGGGAGGGTATACCAGCCACCACTAATGGATGCTGAGAAATCGCCACCTCCTACAGAAATAGGAGAAGATCGAGTGTTGGAACAGTTGAAGAAAACTCAGGCACACATCACCATTTGGGGCCTCTTGGTTGCCTCCAAACCTCACATGACCGCCTTTATCAAACTCCTAGATGAGGCCGTCATATCATCAGATTCCACACCAGAACAACTACCAAACATGATTTGGTCCCTTACAGTCCAAAGAAGTCTGTCATTTTCAGATGAGGACTTATCTCCATTAGGAAGGACACACAGCCTGGCCCTCCATATCACTATCCGAACTCGAGGAAAAATCCTGCCACAGGTCCTCATCGACAACGGGTCGACTATAAACGTTTGCCCCTTGAAGACCGCCAGATGCCTGGGTATATTGGATTCAGAACTTTCTCTGTCAGCTGTAACTGTTATAGCCTATGACAACACCAGAAGGGCCGTTCTGGGTTCCCTAAAGGTAGATCTCATAGTCTTCCCGAAAACTTTTCAGCCGACTTTCAAATCATAGACATTCCCTCCAGTTTTAACCTCCCGTTGGGAAGAGCATGGCTACACGACATAGGAGCACTCCCCTCCTCCTTACACTAGAAGATCAAGATATCGTTCGAAGGGAAGATAATCACCATCCAAGGAGATCCTGAGAGGACCTTGGCAGATCTGGAGCTACCTGTATTGGGCATAGGGAGTCAGAGCATATAGCTGGGAGGCTTTTCTTACGAGCCTCAAGTACAAGCTCTCACCACCCAAAGAATTGAGTATCTACCCCCTGATAATATCCCCGGTCTCAGCACCAAGATCACAAATATGCTGAGAATGATGAAATACTTACCTGAAGCCAGTCTGGAAATAGGACAGCCAGGATTACTTCAGGCCTTAGAACCAGTGACGAGGCACGAAAAAGAAGGGTTGGGGTACCAACACACCAAAGAAGACAACCAAGGGAAAAAGGGTCGAGGGCATCAGTATCCAAATTTTAGCTCTCTGAATGGGTTTTTCGTCAAAGAATGATAGGATTTCCCCTTTTGCGGCTTTCAGAAGCCTTGGAGAAACAGCGACGGAGAGAACCTTCCAGGATGGGAAATCTTCTATGAAGAGGACCTTTATATCAAAGAAAACGTTATACACAGCTTCTCTACCAAATTGACGATCGGACCGAAGGAAGAAAATAAAGACAAGGAGGATGAAGAGGAAGAAATAATCGGAGATCTTTTCGACATCATGGCTGTAGGGGATAATGAGCCAAGAGACGACCCTGTACACTTGATACACGCTGATCCGGATTACCAAGAAAAAGGGGGAAAGAGTGAAATTGTAAGGGTGAGAGATAAGAGTGAGGGTAAGGCTAAGGAGGAGTCACTCCTAGATGTACTTTTTAAACTTGTACCTGTAAGAACTATTATCAATGAAGAAGACTCTATTTTGCGTTATCCTGTTAATTTTAATTTTGTAATTGCTTATATGGAGTTAGAAAGACTAAACGAACACCCTGAACGGGAGGAGCAGCGTATATAGAGTGAGGAAGGAGACACTCTTGTGATTAACCTCGGGACATGAGAGGAAAGAAAAAAGGTCCATATTGGGGCAGGTCTAAGTGAGATGGAAAGAGAAGAATTCACACAAACTCTGAATGAGTATGTGGATATCTTCGCCTGGTCCTATGCAGATATGCCGGGTTTGAACAGCTAGATAGTCATGCACGAGATACACACCAAGCCGAAATGTAGGCCCATCAAGCAGAAGTTGAGAAAACTTACGCCAGAATGGTCCCTGAAAGTGAAAGAATAAGTGATGAAACAACTGAGTGTAGGTTTCCTACGAGTGATCGAGTACCCTTCATGGTTAGCCAACATTGTGCCCGTTCCAAAGGCAAATGGTAAGGTCCGCATGTGTGTAGATTACCGAGATCTCAATAGAACCTACCCGAAAGACGATTTCCCATTACCCAACATTGATTTGATAGTGGATAATACCGCCAACCATGCCCTGAAGTCATTTGTAGATGGTTTCGCCGGATATAATCAGATTAAGATGCACCCGGATCACCAAGAGAAAACTGCATTCATCACACCATGGGGGACACACTGCTACACCGTTATGCCATTCAGGCTGAAGAACGCTGGGACAACGTATCAGAGGGCAGCCATCGCTATCTTCCACGACATGATTCACAAAGAAGTAGAAGTGTATGTGGATGACATGATAATCAAGTCGAAAGAAAGAGAAGGCCATGTACCAGCCTTACGAACCTTTTTTGACCGGCTCCGCCAGTATCAGATGAGACTCAATCTGCAGAAATGTGTGTTCGGGGTAACCAAAGGAAAGCTCCTAGGCTATGTCGTCAGTAAAAAAGGAATCGAGGTAGACCATGCTAAGGTTCGAGCTATCCGAGAAATGCCCGAGCCTCGTACCGAGAAAGAAGTCCGGGGATTTTTGGGTAATCTACAGTACATCAGCAGGTTCATCTCTCAGCTTACTCAGACTTGCGAGCCTATCTTCAAACTCCTAAGAAAGTCTTCACCAGGAGAATGGGACGATCAGTGCCAGGAAGCTTTTGATAGAATAAAAGACTACCTCTCCAACCCCCCAGTATTAGCCCCACCACAGACCGGACTACCACTAATTCTATACCTGACCGTCATTGATTCGGCTGCAGGGGCCATGCTTTCCCAACATCTAACTGATACACGAAAAGAACAGGCCATCTACTACATCAGCAAGAAATTATCCCCATTTGAGATAAATTACACGCCATTGGATAAATCATGCACCACTTTCGTTTGGGTAACGCAAAAATTACGGCATTACATGCTGGCTTTCCCGATCATCCTGGCATCACGAATTGATCCGTTGAAATACCTCTTCGAGAAATCAGCTCTTTCGAACCGTATGGCAAAATAGTTATTCTTGCTCTCTGAATTCGACGTCACCTACGTGACCCAAAAGGCAGTCAAAGGCAAGATCATAGCTAATTACCTAGCCCACAATCCGATACTGGGGGACATGCTAGAAGAAGCCGAATTCCCGGACGAAACCATCATGAATGTCGAGATCGATGAAGACTGGAAATTATACTTCGACGGGGCCGCCAACCGAAACGGAAATGGGATAGGCATCCTGTTAGTCTCTCCAGACCAAACTCACTCCCCGGTATCGTATCGTCTAAACTTCTTCTGCACCAACAACATGGCTGAGTATGAAGCCTGTATAATCGGGTTAGAGATCGCACTCCAAAGGGGTATAAAGAGAATACAGGTATACGAAGATTCAGCATTAGTGGTCCACAAAGTTCTGAAGGAATGGAAGATCAGATATGAGAAATTAGTCCCTTACCTCGCCCGACTGGAGGATGTTGCAGGAAGGTTTGAGCATTCAGAATTTTACTATGTCCCCAGGTCACAAAACAGTTTTGCTGACGCATTAGCAACCCTAGCATCTATGATGGATATCCCGGAGGGGATGGAAGAAATAACTCTTACAGTGCAAAAGAAATCAGGACCAGCACACTGCATGGCCCTTGGGGTAGAGAATAAAGAGGATGGGGACTCAACCACTTGGTTTTATGACATCTGGAACCTGTTGAAAAATCACCAGTATCCCGAGCAAACAGACAAGAGAACATGGGTTATGCTCAGAAGATTAGCATTAAGATTCATACTTTGTGCCGGAAGGCTATATAAGAGGAACTACGACGGGACCCATCTCCAATGTCTCACTGAAGAAAAATCCGTCAAAGTGATGGATCAGATACACGGGGGCGATTGTGGACCTCACATGAGCGGCCATACACTTGCCCGCAAGATCATCAGACAAGGCTATTACTGGTCTACCCTGCAGAACGACTGCATTAATCACGTACGCCGTTGTCACAAGTGCCAAATTTATGCTAAATCTCAGAAACTTCCTCTGAAAGAGTTGTACAACATGACTGCTCCCTGGCCTTTCGCAACCTGCGAAATTGACATCATTGGGAATATTTCACCCAAAGCCAGCAACGGCCATGAATTCATACTAGTGGCCATCGACTACTTCACCAAATGGGTAGAAGTCGAGTCTTTCCAAACCCTTGACGCCAAAAAAGTTGCCCGATTCATCCGACAAAACATCATCTGTCGGTATGGGGTCCCCCACGAGATCATCTCGGACAACGGCACTCACTTCGAAAGAGAGGCTAATTCAGTCATGAAGGAATACAGTATTACCCGACATAGATCTTCGCCGTATAGACTACAAACCAATGGGGCAGTTAAAGCCGCCAATAAGAATCTGAAGAATATCCTAAGCAAGATGATCGACACCTACCGGGACTGGCCAGAGAAATTACCATACGCATTGTGGGGATACCGCACCACCGAGAGGGTCTCCACAGGGGCAACCCCATTTTTTCTTACATACGGGATGGAAGCAGTCCTCCTTGTTGATTTAGAGGTCCCCTCTCTCAGAGTAATGCTAGAGAATCAAGTCAATGAACTGGAGTGGGTCCATGCATAGTATAACGAGCTGGCCCTACTAGATGAAAAGAGATTGAAAGCCGCATACCACCACCAAGGGTATCAGAAGAGAATTGCTCGAGCATTTAACCAGAAAGTTAAGACACGGGGTATCAATGAGAACGACATCGTGTTAAAAGAAATTCGAAAGCCAGCCAAAGACCCAAGAGGGAAGTTCGGGCAAAAGTGGACAGGACCATACATCGTCAAAGAGATCGATACAGGGGGTGCCGCTATACTCATTGACTTAAACGGACAGTTGCTGCATTCACCAGTCAACATGGATCGACTGAAGAAGTATTACCAATAGATGTAACATGTATAGATAAGAACTACGTAAACCTGAGCCCCAACTCGAAATTGTGTTTTTGAAAAATCAAAAAGGGGAACGTAGGCAACCTGAGAAGTGACTTCAGGCCCGGTTTAAACTTTGTAAAGAAATTTATTTCCCATAAACAGTCCTTCATATATTATTTAGGTGGTTCAGAACACCGAAAGATTACAAAGGAGATACAGCATATAAGAAGAAACTAATCCCTATGGGTTGGCCACACTGGGTCCTCAATGGCCAAATAAATTCGAGCCTCGTCCAGGATCTGATACGCAAAGACAATGTTCTCCTCTGTGGGCTCAGAATCCATGAACTGGAACCACTCCATTTGGAAGGGATCATCAATTAGCTCCCCTTCCAAAGACCCCCAACGAGAACAAATGATGTCAGCCCGGAGGGGCCTGGTAATACCGAAACGGGCATAGTTGAACTGACGAGTCAGTCGAGCACGCCACATCCTCTCTACCGATAAAGAAACATGCGGGGTCACAAATTTAGACTCATAAGAGAAGTTGTTCAGACCAAGGGGAACCTCCTGAGGAATGTTAAACTACCGAAGAAGACGTCCTGGGAGATAAAATGAGGTAAACCAGAGCCCGCGGAGCCGAACATAGTTCTGACCCCATGTACTAAGCACCATCGCCCTCAACTTCCACCAAGGAATGTTCCACCGGATAGCCCAAAAGTTCTCCGAAAACCACACCGTCCAATCAGAGAAAGACGTCGTCAAAGCACCAAAGAGGGGACAACGAAAAAAGTGTGTCGGGTTGTCAAGTCGCACCCCGTTGAAACCTACCGATCAGAAACGCTCCAACAGCCACATGTACAGCAAATGAGGGCTTCCCTTAAAAAAGGGTGAGGCTCCCCTTTGAAGATCATCTAGGCCGTTCAGAGTCTCTGTAAGAACGATCGGCCCTATAGACTCCCCATTCCTAGCATGGTAAATCAAACTTAGAATAGTCGGATCAACACGGGAAGAGCCCGTCACCAGTAACATATCAGAAACAAGACAGATCAAGGCCGCCGTAGTACGCCCCGCACTATCGATGAAAGAACCTCACCATTTTATAAAGATCAAGAAGACCGTCGATAATAAAACCATCACAGGCCGCTTGGGGAATAACTAACAGAGCAATCAGCATATCTCGAGGACCGATTTCTTCTATGGGAACAGCCATCGGAAGACGAACATCAGAATGCAACAGCCAGGAGAACATTTCATAAGTCGGGCAGAGCTCATCTAGCCCAAAACGAAAAAGATGATCAGCAGGGCTCCAGAAATACAAAGCACCTACCAGAAAGGAAAAATCTACAGGACGATGGCACCAGCCCACTAAAGGGCTAAAAGCACCAAAGTTCAAACCATTCTCAGGAGATATCAGAGCATCTCGGGTTTCAACACAAGAAAAATCAGAATTTGTGCGATAAGAAGACATTTTGGGGAAAGTGTGGGGATGAAGGAAGGAAGATGGGTGTATTTATAGCAAAAAAAAGGGTCCTATGCCTGTTTGTCGTGCGACAAACCCATAGCCAGGAGGGATTGTCGCGCGACAATCCCCTTTGGTGTCACCCTATTTTTGCTTTTCTTACACATAAGAGTCATTCTTGCCAAAAGAATCACTTCTGGATGCATTTTGTGCTCACTCTGTTCTTTTGCAGGAACCCTAAGTACTGCCACATCACAAAAGGTATGACTCCTGAATTATCGATTCATGTAATCATTATCTTTTCATCACAAATAAGCAAAAAAAGTACGTCATCAGACACAAATAAAGATTTTTCATAAATCCAATAAAAAGAACAGTTTTCAAAACTAAATTTCTGTTGAAATAAATACATATCTGTCTGAACTAACTAAATGCAGGAAAAAGAAAACTAATATATCCTAGCGCGCTTCGACACGCTACCACTATCACCAGAACCCTCCTCCGGCGTAGGATCTACCGTTGGGACATCCGGTGAGAAGGAACCGCTGCCTGAGAAGGCCCCGTCGACTGGACCGGTGCCGTAGGGCGAATCACCGAAGACCGGGATAGCCTAAAGGTCCGACTAGTACTCCGCCGAGACTCCGTCCTAGCACGAGAGGAAAACAAAGGGTCATCCGCCCGCAGGGAAACATCGATCGCCCTCTGATAGTCACGCATATAAATCGTAGGGTCTCGACCAACATACTAAAGTAGGTTCCAGCTATATAGATACTGGGAGTGCCAAGCCCTCAGATCCGCCACACGCAAGCTCACCCGCTGCAAAAAAAGGAGAGAGAAAAGAAAGAATCAGCACAGTAAAGATAAATGAACATGGATATGAAGGGATATTAAGGGAAGATAAAACATATACCTCATCATCAGAACGACCACCCAAGTAATCGAATGTATCCTCAAGAAGAGGATACTCAGGCACCGTATATCGACGTAGACCGGCGCCAATATAAGAGATATCCCGAGGAAGTGGCGGCAGGTCTATCGGATGAACAGACGAACCCGTCGGTACAGCAGCAGAAGTGGACCCACCCTTCTCACGGATCGGGAACAGAGGAGGCTAGGAAGAAGAACCCCCAAAACCCAGAGATCGGGCCGGAGGGCCCATAGCAGTCGACGGAAGAGGAGTTAGTGTGGCATAAGTACGAACACCTGGAGGATCCACCAAAGCCGTTGCTCTTATAGGCGGGACCCCGCTAGAAGGAGTGGTCACAGCAGCAGGAGGGGTCCGCCCAAACTGCTCATAGTCGACACCAAAGTTCGCAGGCTCCCAGGACCACTCTGAAAAATCTACTGGACCTCCCTCAGTAGCCTCAGCAGCCTCAAAAACTATCCCTGGAGATACCGATGGACCAGTAGGGAACTCAAAACCCACGACAGGCTGCTCCTCTCTAGGCATAATCTGAGGGGGCTGCTTTGGAACAGCCGATGTCCCACCTCCCTCACCGCTCTCAGGTCTATCATCACCTCCCTCGGGCCTATCATCGCCTCCCTCAGCACCAACAGGGACGTCCCTCTCTCCCTCAGGGTCATCATCATCGAAGTCCAAAATGTTGTCCCTCTGATCGAGGATAGGCGGCAGCTGACCGGGAACTGTCCGAGACAAATGAGCCTGTCCTCATATATAGTTGGGATTACCTCCCAACGCCTGGTACCTCTCATAGAAGACCCGTCCCCAAGTCCCCTTCGGATCCTTCATCAAGTAACGGGCGGCGAAGACAGCATAATCTCCCTCCTCGGTGAACGTCTGAAAACTGAGCCCGTCAACCAACGCCTGCACCATCACCGGGTCGATCTCGTCCGTCCGCCTCATTAGAACTGGCAGGAATGAATGAACTCTAGGCCACTGGGCCGGTGTATGCTGGCGAATAACTCTCTCGCCCAAGTAGAAGTGGAGGCCATACTCATCCCTGATAAGCCGCCTAGTCCTCGAGGCGGTCAAAGCACGGCCATATCCGAAGTGGGGGCCCAGATCACCCCAGGGGGCCCACTCAATCTGAACAAAAACAAATTTTTATCTTCAGTGATTTATATTTTATTGACCATTTATCTATTTGAAAAGAAAAAATACTAGGATATTTACCTGCTCCTCTAGCAGGTCATGGATGGCAGTAGCTCCGGTCTCCCGGGTCTGATATACATAGGGAGTCCTGTAGTTCCCCGCGATGAATTGGCGAAGAAGGGGAAACTGATCCTCGTTCTCAACGAGGAGATCCACCTGGGCGCGACCCAGACGGGTATACGCCACGAACCAACTCTGAAGAGGAAACATAAAGAAAATCAACAACAATCAACGGATAATATGCAAAGGACTGATAAGGACAAAAGTGTATACCTCCCACAGCAAAGAAAAGCCCTTGAGGTTCAGGGCTAAGTGGCGAGAAACCTGGTCCATAGCGTCATATAGAACAGCCAGAATAAAGCCCCCCAGTCATAATCAAACATGATGCTGAAGTCTCTGAGATAGGGCAGCCACCAGAGATGGGCCGGATCCCCCCCACGAGCCTCGAACAAATCATGGAGAGTCAGTAAGAGGAGGACGCGGGCATACTATCGCGCCTCTTGGCCGGTCATCGGCACTCCTGAAGCAATCAATCTGGCTCTCTCTGTTGCCAGACGCGTGACCAAAATAGCCCGAGGAATCGTATCACCGGAACTCCATCGCTCCGGGAAAAATCCTAGTGCACCGACAATGCCCTCATCCGTCAGAAGCAAGGGGACGTCAATCTGGATAGGGACACCCCCTGAGGGAATCCCGGTCAAAGCAAATAAATTGAGGGGGGTCATCATCATCTCCCCCCAGCTCCGGTGAAAGGTATGAGTGATGTCCCACTAGTGACAGGCTAGAGCCGACACCAACACAGCTGCCCTAAATACCCGCTCCGGGAGGGCATCGAAGAAAGAATCGAAAGGAGTCACAAGGAGCAACTCTTGGACAGGGGCCGGTGCCTGTCGCCACTCTAAAGAAATGGTGTTGAGGGAACCCCAACCACGGCCAACCCACTGCAGACAAAAGAACGAGTACAGGATTATAAGGGTACTTTGGTGTAATTATGAGAGATATAGGGTTATAGGGGTAAATTATGTAATTTTCCAAACCTGAGGTTACTTTGGTGTAATTATAAGAGATATAGGGCTATAGGGGTAAATTATGTAATTTTCCAAACCTGAGGGTACTTTGGTGTAATTATAAGAGATATAGGGCTATAGGGGTAAAATATGTAATTTTCCAAACATGAGGTTACTTTGGTGTAATTATGAGAGATATAGGGCTATAGGGGTAAATTATGTAATTTTTCAAACCTGAGGGTACTTTGGTGTAATTATGAGAGATATAGGGTTATAGGGGTAAATTATGTAATTTTCCAAACCTGAGGGTACTTTGGTGTAATTATGAGAGATATAGGGTTATAGGGGTAAATTATGTAATTTTCCAAACCTGAGGGTACTTTGGTGTAATTATGAGAGATATAGGGCTATAGGGGTAAATTATGTAATTTTCCAAACCTGAGGGTACTTTGGTGTAATTATGAGAAATATAGGGTTATAGGGGTAAAATATGTAATTTTCCAAACCTGAGGGTACTTTGGTGTAATTATGAGAGATATAGGGTTATAGGGGTAAATTATGTAATTTTTCAAACCTGAGGGTACTTTGGTGTAATTATGAGAGTTATAAGGGTAAATTATGTAATTTTCCAAACCTGAGGGTATTTTGGTGTAATCATGAGAGATATAGGGTTATAGGGGTAAAATTATGTAATTTTCAAAACCTGAGGGTACTTTGGTGTAATTATGAGAGTTATAGGGTTATAAGGGTAAATTATGTAATTTTCCAAAACCTAAGAGGTATCACAGGTAAAAAGTATGTGTTTACTAAATCGGACGTTATTTCTAAGCAGACATGCATACTAACATTGTTTAAAATACATGCAGGAAACGACAGAAATAACAGAACAGATAAATACACGAAAAGAAGACATACCAGAGATCGTCGACGGATCTCGTGAGAAACAGGCTCCATCAAGAGTCACGGAACGTCCGGGACCGGAGCAGCCCAGGTAACGTCTCGGTAGACCACCGCCCGACCGCGGTTTACCCCATCCTCACCGTACCAATCAAGGTCCTCCCAGTCATCATGGTGAGGGCTGCACCGGAGAACGCCCTGAGCGTCGGTAAAGGTGACCTCCTCCTGGTCACCCTCTAATCTATCTGGCTGTGCAGGATCCATCTAAGTGCAAGTAGAGTATAAGAAAAATCGAAAAGTCAGAAAAGCGGCAGGGCTTCCGCGTGTGAGAGAGGATAGAAAGAGAGCTAGAGAGAGAATGAGGAAGGAAAGAATGAAGTGGAATGAGCTCAGCAAGGGGTTTATATAGTGGAACAATATGTCGCGCGACAAACAAGGTCATTGTCGCGCGACAAAGAGCTCTCCACCGAGCTGTCGCGCGACACTTGGTCCCTCCCCCTGATTTTTTGACCTTTGTCTCATTTTATCTCATGCAGGGGTACTTTAGAGAAGCAGTTTTCGAAAAAATTGCTAAAAACCGCACACCCAGGATGAGAATTCAAGGAAAAGACTTCCAAATCATCTCTCCGAAAAATGCGAGAACAAAATACCATGGCTAAAAGTAAAGCTCTGATCTTCCAAGAAGACCAAGACCATCAAACCAGAAAATGCAAAATATCAAGATAAGACGGGAATAGAAAAAATTGAAAGAGTAGAAAAGATAAAGAACCCGCATGAGTGCCCAAAGCGAGCGAGAGAAACAGAAATGCAGAGTGACAGGGAGAGCCACACCAAAAGTGACAGCTAGGCCAAAACCGGCTCAGGGCTTCGTTTTGGGTGAGTAAGGCTCCTGATCACAGCAAAGGGATAACAGACTCCTGGCCAAAAATAGAAAAGGCCAGGAAAAATCTTTCCCAAAAGAGGGAGAAATAAGGGCATCGAAAAATAGAATACGATGTGGGCCCACCAAAAGAGAAAAATAAGAAGAGAACAGAGATCAGAGATTGAACTTTTAAACAAATTTTCTTTTCAGCACGTTACAGAAGAGATGATTTGGAAAAACCTCGGACCATCACTCTGCGGAGAGCAAAAGAAATCCGAAAACTGCCTTCTGAGAGAAGTATCTTCACTCAAGGACAACATGAGAGTAAAAGTTCGAAAAGATACAGGAAAACGGACATCCGAATAAAAGATTAGACCTCGAGAAGCTCTTTTCACCCTCACTAAAATTTCTCTCTCTCACTCTAGCAGTCTAAGAGAGACAACAATTAAATTCACCATAGTACAACACAAGCCCTCGCCAGAGGCAAAAAATACTCACAAAGCCCTCCCAGAGGCAATTTTCTTTCTTCTTACAGAACAAAAGCCCTCCCAGAGAGGCACAGTGGAGCAATGGTAGTCCTCCCACCTGAGGCGAAGCCCTCCCAGAGAGGCACAGTATAGCAATGGTAGTCCTCCCACCTAAGGCGAGAAGAGCGAAGCCCTCCCAGAGAGGCACAGTGTAGCAATGGTAGTCCTCCCACCTGAGGCGAGAAAGAACAAAAGCCCTTCCAGAGAGGCACAGTGTAGCAATGATAGTCCTCCCACCTGAGGCGAAAAGATCAAAGGCCCTCCCAGAGAGGCACAGTGTAGCAATGGTAGTCCTCCCACCTGAGGCGAAAAGATCAAAAGCCCTCCCAGAGAGGCACAATGTAGCAAAGGTAGTCCTCCCACCTGAGGCAAAGCCCTCCCAGAGAGGCACAGTGTAGCAATGGTAGTCCTCCCACCTGAGGCGAAGCCCTCCCAGAGAGGCACAGTGTAGCAATGGTAGTCCTCCCACCTGAGGGGAGAAAGAACAAAAGCCCTCCCAGAGAGGCATAGTGTAGCAATGGTAGTCCTCCCACCTGAGGTGAGGAGATCAAAAGCCCTCCCAGAGAGGCACAGTGTAGCAATGGCAGTCCTCCCACCTGAGGCGCAAAGTGGAACAAAAGGTAGTCCTCCCATCTGAGGCTAATGAAGCAATGGTAATCCTCCCATCTGAGGCAAGTGGAGCAAATAAAAGTCCTCGAAAGAGGCAATGAGGTAACACAAGCCCTCTTCGGAGGCAAAATCAAACACAAGCCCTCTCTAGAAGGATTCACGAGCCCTTTTTACATACACACACTTCCTTAGAGTTCTTGCGGGAGCCATGGATCATGGTCTCTTCCAGTCACCTCAATTCCTTGCAAGCAAGGAGCTTGAGTCGAGAGGGTCTGTAGACACCCCGATCCGTGACCCCCGCCAGAACCCTAACGACCTTCGAGAACTACTATTTTGGGGTCCGGAACCCACCCGAGCACCCGAAACTACCCCTAAAGGGTTTGTTGGCCAACAAACCTATTTTTAAATGGGATTATCGCACGACATATCAGTATGTCGCGCGACAATCACTGGTATGTCACGCGACAATCACCCCTTTGTCGCGCGACAAACCCCTTTGACCCCGACCATCCACTCTTTGACAAATCAGTCTGTCAGAAACATCACTTTAGCCGTTTGTCGCGCGACATTGAACACATTGTCGCGCGACATATGCCCCTTTTAGGGAAGTGTCGCGCGACAATCTCCCCCGAGCAGTATAAATAGGCCAACACCCCCAAGGGTTGAAGGACAACAACTTGGGATTGAAGAATTATTGGCTTATATCTGATTTTCTAGTATTTCACCAAGCCTTCTCGATTCTTGTCTTATTTCTGAAGAATTATCGAATCTATTCCCGACACTCGACGTGTCTCATCTCTGGAATCGAATTCTCGAAAATATCTGAAGAAGGAAAAGATTATTATCGCCGAAAATCTCTCCGTCGTATTATATTTTCTTTATTATTATTATTCTCGTCGGGAAGGTAAAGAAAGTCTCTTCTAGCATTTGACATTAAATATCTGTGTACTTGTTTTATTTATGTTGTTTTGTCCACGTTTTATTTGAATAAAATTATTGCCAAGCTACAAATAGTCTACTGTTTTCAAAACAAAAGACCCCGATAAAACCATTTGCAAAACCAGAAGAGTAAGTACATTATCATCCGGATAAAACTCTGTTTTCAAAACCCGGACCGGTAAAACTTACTTAGGAATTAAAAACTCGGTATATCTATCTGTTTCATAGATTGTGATATGTCCGGTAGAACTCCCCTCAAGAGTTCCAATTCCATATTGAATTAGTTCTGATACAAGATCTAACACTTTTTCCCAAATAAATCCAAACCCGAAAAAAATCGTCGTTATCTGAGAAATAACACGGTAAAACTCCCTCTAAAGTAAAAACAACTCTTGTCATTTATATTTATCTTTCCTAAAACTAAGCATTGGATCTCGGAACACAGAGGTTTTCATCCCTTTCCCCGTTTTCCCAAAATTAAGGTTTTCACTTAGAAAGTAGTAGATTGTCAGTAAAAGCATCCAAGTTTTTCAACATAGAATAAACATATAAAAGACCACTAGAGACCAAAAGGGCGGAATGGGTGCTTAACACCTTCCCAAACCGTAATATAGTTTTCGAACCCTATAGAATCCTGGTTTCGTAGACAAACGTGTAAAGAAAGGCTTAACTGTAGCCTTTCCTCTTACATGACATCTTTTGTCCGTTTTCTCGTAAAACGTACTGGCGACTCTGAACAAACCCTCTTGCATCTAGAAATAGAAAATAAGAACACTTGATGTGAACCATCAACCAAGATACTCCAGCAAAAGAAACAACGGAATTCGTTCTGACGTTTCAGAAGCCCAACAAACGGGGACGAGACCCGGGGATCGCATTTGCGGATTCTCACAACTGTTAAGGGCTATCTTGTTTGTGTATAAGTGACTTACATTTTAGTTAACCGGTGCGCAACGGTACAAACTAATATGTAAGGTATGAGTTAACAAGAAGATAAACTGAAGTTCAAGCATGTTCTCTTAGATTGTGTCATTTGTGTGTAGATCATTGCATAATTTCTTATCTCATTAGAATCTTTGGATTAAATTCACTTTTTCCATTGCGTACGGCTCCGTGACTAATCGAGTTCTGGAGGATTTCCTCTCAACGAAATTTGAGGCGACACAAGTTGGTATCAGAGGAATTAGGTTCTCTTTCTTCCATCGCCAGAGTGTGGGTAAATTAGGATATCTTTCTTTTCATTATATCCTATCTTGATAATTGGATTTTGTGTGTTAAACTCTCTTTTATTTTATAGAATGTCACCCAAGCATAAAGGCAAGAACCCTGCTCAACATACTTCCCTTCCGGAAGGTGACCCTGAAACCGAGGGGGGAAATAGCTCTGGACTCCTCTCAGCAATGAACAAGATGATGAAGGAATTTATAGGGAATTTTCTGGAGTCCTAAAGAATAGTCATGGGTATACTAGTGGAGCCGGTGCAAACAAGGGCCGAGCCCAAGAGGACCCTGCCATTGTGGAAAATTCGGAGGAGGATCAAGAACCTCAAGGAGGGGAGACTGATGACATCACTTACCTACGGGAACTCACTCATCTCCAGCCTCCATTGTTTGATGGAACTAAGGGACCCGAAGATGCAGAGGGTTGGCTCTTCGTAATTAAAGAATGATTGGAGGTTATTAGAACTCCCAAGAAGATGTGGGTCAAGTTTGCGGCCACTAGACTCACCGGTAATGCTCATCAATAGTGGAGACTTATCAAGCAGTCCGAGGGAATCCGTAAATGGCGAGAGTTTGAGATTGCCTTCCAACTACAATTTGTTTCAGATGCCTATCGCCGAGCTAAGAGATATGAACTTAATAGCTTGGTTCAAGGGGAAATGTTGGTAGAGGAGTATCGACTGAAATTTGAAGAGCTTAGTGTGTACATGGATACTTTCGCCCTGAGTGACTAAGAAAAGATGGAGATGCTCTTCCTAGGGCTCAAGGATGAATATAGATGTGCCATGGGATTTTATGAGTTCACCTCATTCAAGAAGTTGGTCGAAGCAGCTTTAAACCTTTATAGTTAATACGCCCAAGCTCGTTGTTCCTCATTCTCTTCTGATACGGGCCGAAAGAGAGATAATGTAGGGTATCGTAGAGGTAAGTTGGGTAAAGATAAGAAAGCACGTTCCAGCTCAGAGTCTTCGGGAGGAAACTACACCAGTAGTGGGAGTAGTAGTGGATGTACAAGTGGCTGCTATATCTGCGGGGACATGGGACATTTTAGCAAAACTTGCCCCCGAAACAAACAAACCTCGGGCAGATCAAGTTTTTGAGGAAATTGGGGCGGTCGAGGAAGAGATTATCGAGGAGGTCCTGGTAGAGACAATCGTGGGGGTCAGAATCAATATGGGAGTTATGGAGATTATACAGGCCAAGGCTCTTCGCAAGGCCAGAGTCGGTCAGCTAATGGGGGCTACCAGCAGTCTAATTACCCGATTCAGAATCAACTTCAATCCAACTATCGCCTTGTCCCACCGCAAACACAAAGGAGCTCTGGAGGTCGATTCTTCTCACTCAACCTAGCTAGAAACCAAGAGGACCACACCGTCATGGAAGGTACCTTATTCTTTTCTCGACTGGAATTAGAGCTTTATCTGATACCGGTGCCTCACACTCATTCATTTTGTCCAACTGTGTATCAAGTTTAAAGTTGAAAACTAAGAAGCTCGTTCTTCCTGTTAGCATTAGTTCTCCTATGGGTAGTACGATAAACTTAAGTCGATATTGCATTGCAATTATTACCTTACACCGGAATTGTCACATATAAGATGATTTCATAGTCATGGATATGGAACAGTATGATCTCATTATGGGAATGGAATGGCTGACCAAATATTATGCTGTAATCGATTGTCATGCCAAGAAAGTTACTATTACTCACAATTGGGGAGAAACCATTGTTTTCTTTGGCGAGAGATATAATTTATACCCCATATTGTACATTACTAAGAAGGAACAGAGGGATTACATTGATTGGCTTTGTAGTATTGTGAGTGACGCGGTTCCACTTTTTACACCGCAAGACGTGCCCGTTGTTAAGAATTTTTTGGAATTTTTCCTGAAGATTTACCTGGGTTACCGCCACACGCGAAATCAAGTTTTCAATTAATCTTGCTTCCGGAACTACTCCTATCTCCATTACTCCGTACCGGTTAGCTCCTGCAGAACTTAAAGAGATTAAGACCCAGTTGGAGGATCTTTTGGCCAAAGCTTTTATTCGCCCTAGTTCGTCGCCATGGGGAGCACATGTGTTGTTTGCCAAGAAGGCTGACAGATCTTTACGCCTGTACATGGATTATCGCCAACTGAATCAAGTGATGATCAAGAATAAGTACCCTCTTCCACGTATCGATGATTTATTTGATCAATTACAGGGAGCTCAATTCTTCTCAAAGATCGACTTAAGATCGGGATACCATCAGTTAAGGGTCAGGGAAGAAGATATTCCCAAAATAGCTTTTTGGATACGCTATGGTCATTATGAATTTCTAGTTATGCCGTTTAGGTTAACAAATGCACCAGCATCTTTTATGGATTTGATGCATCGTATCTTCCGCCCATTCTTAGACAGATTCGTTATAGTGTTTGTTGATGATATATTGATTTACTCTTCTTCGGAATAGCCCTGCAATTACTAAGAGATCGTCAACTCTACACCAAATTTTCCAAGTGTGACTTTTGGAGAGAGGAAGTGAAGTTCCTTGGACATTTTATTTCACGAGGTGCTATTTCTGTGGACCTAGCTAAGGTGGAAGCCGTGTCGAGTTGGTGCCGCCCTACTAATGTGATAGAGGTCCGAAGTTTTCTCTGTCTAGCTTGTTATTACAGAAGGTTTGTTTAAGACTTCTCCCGTATAGCGTCCCTTCTTACCCACCTTACCCAAAAAGGTGTGCCATTCATTTGGGATGGTGGCTGTGAAGAAGCTTTTAATGAGTTGAAGTATCCTTAACTACTGCTCCTGTCCTAGCCCTACCTGAAAGGGCTAGGGTATGTGATATATTGCGAAGCGTCTCACTTAGGACTTAGTTACGTCCTAATGCAGTTGGAGCATGTTATAGCTTATGCATCACGTCAGCTGAAAACTCATGAGAAGAATTATCCTAACTGATTTAGAGCTAGCCGCAGTGGTTTTTGTATTAAAGATTTGGCATCATTACCTTTATGGAGACAAATTTGAGGTATTTTCGGACCACAAAAGTCTCAAGTACATCTTCACGCAAAAAGATTTGAATTTGAGACAACGCCGTTGGATAAAATATCTTGGAGGATTATGATTTCACCCTTCAATATCACCCTGGCAAGTGAATGTGGTTGCCGATGCGTTAAGCCGGAAATCACAAGGTTCAATGTCAGCACTGAGATGTCGAGAGTGGAAACTTATAGAAGAGCTCCAGCGATACAATTTAGTTGTATGTCGTAGTGAAGACATGGTTTTCTTTTCAAATCTCGTGTGCCAGACCATTGATACAGAGTCAAGTAATTGAGAGCCAATGGTATGACGAGGAATTAGCAAAGTGTGGACCTTCAATCAGGAATTGAAGTGGAAGGTTTTACACTAGGTACCGATGGTGGATTGAGATACAAAAAGAAACTAGTTGTACCAAGGCTTAATAACGAACTTAAATAAGCCATTCTGGCCGAGGCTCACAATTCAAGGTTTTTCGTGGACCTAGCTAAGGTGGAAGCCGTGTCGAGTTGGTGCCGCCCTACTAATGTGATAGAGGTCCGAAGTTTTCTCTGTCTAGCTTGTTATTACAGAAGGTTTGTTTAAGACTTCTCCCGTATAGCGTCCCTTCTTACCCACCTTACCCAAAAAGGTGTGCCATTCATTTGGGATGGTGGCTGTGAAGAAGCTTTTAATGAGTTGAAGTATCGCTTAACTACTGCTCCTGTCCTAGCCCTACCTGAAAGGGGCTTAGGGTATGTGATATATTGCGAAGCGTCTCACTTAGGACTTAGTTACGTCCTAATGCAGTTGGAGCATGTTATAGCTTATGCATCACGTCAGCTGAAAACTCATGAGAAGAATTATCCTACACATGATTTAGAGCTAGCCGCAGTGGTTTTTGTATTAAAGATTTGGCATCATTACCTTTATGGAGACAAATTTGAGGTATTTTCGGACCACAAAAGTCTCAAGTACATCTTCACGCAAAAAGATTTGAATTTGAGACAACGCCGTTGGATAAAATATCTTGAGGATTATGATTTCACCCTTCAATATCACCCTGGCAAGGTGAATGTGGTTGCCGATGCGTTAAGCCGGAAATCACAAGGTTCAATGTCAGCACTGAGATGTCGAGAGTGGAAACTTATAGAAGAGCTCCAGCGATACAATTTAGTTGTATGTCGTAGTGAAGACATGGTTTTCTTTTCAAATCTCGTGGCCAGACCATTGATACAGAGTCAAGTAATTGAGAGCCAATGGTATGACGAGGAATTAGCAAAGTGTCGAGATCAACTTCAATCAGGAATTGAAGTGGAAGGTTTTACACTAGGTACCGATGGTGGATTGAGATACAAAAAGAAACTAGTTGTACCAAGGCTTAATAACGAACTTAAATAAGCCATTCTGGCCGAGGCTCACAATTCAAGGTTTTTCATTCATCCAGGTGGTACTAAGATGTACCGAGATTTAAAACATACTTATTGGTGGTAAGGTATAACGCGAGATGTAGCTCAATTTATTTCTTGTTGCTTGACTTGTCAAAGGATAAAGGTTGAACACCAGAAGCCTGAGGGTCAACTTCAACCCCTTCCAATCCCGGAGTGGAAATGGGAAAATGTCACAATGGACTTTCTTATGGGTTTACCGAGTACGCAGCGAAAGCACAACGCGGTTTGGGTTATTGTGGATCGACTTACCAAGTCGACGCATTTTCTACTAATTCAGGAGACCGACCCTTTGGAGAAACTAGCAAAACTCTATATACTCCATGGCATTCCAGTTTCAATAGTGTCCAACCGTGATTCTAGATTTACTTCACATTTTTGGGAAGCACTTCAGTGCTCGTTGGGCACGCGATTAGATTTTAGTACAGCTTTTCATCCGCAGACCGACGGACAATCTGAGCAGACGATCCAAATCCTTGAGGATATGCTACGGGCCTGTATACTTGATTTTTGTGGAAATTGGGATGAGTACCTACCACTCGCCAAGTTCGCCTATAACAATAGTTTCCAAGCCAGTACCGGGATGGCACCATTCGAAGCATTGTATGGAAGACCATGCAAATCTCCTATTTATTGGATTAGGCAGGTGAAGTAGCAATTTTAGGACCACAGTTGGTGCAAGACACTACGGAGAAGATCAAACTTATCAAGCAGCGGTTACTAACTGCCCAAAGCCGACAAAAGAGTTATGCCGACAAGAGAAGGTGACCACTTGAGTTTGAAGTGGGTGACTATGTGTTTCTTAAGGTCAAGCCCTGACATGGCATTATCCGTTTTGGTAACAAAGGCAAGTTAGCCCCTCGATACATCAGACCATTTGAAATCATTCAGCGTGTTGGTTCTGTTTCATATCGTCTGGCTTTGCTATCATAGTTACAATGAATCCATGATGTATTTCATGTGTCCATGCTTCGAAGGTATATTCCTAATCCTTCGCACGTGGCTCCGGTCGAAGAACTTGAGGTTAATGAAGATGTGTCATATGAGACCCATCTAGTAGTAGTGGTGGACCGAAAAGAATAAGTTCTTCGTAACAGGGTCATTCCACTCGTCAAAGTAATTTGGTATCAACACGGGATGGGAGAAGCTACGTGGGAACTAGAATCAGAAATTCAAGCCAAGTACCCACACTTGTTGCAATAAGGTAATTTCCAATACCCCTATTTTAATTTCGAGAACGAAATTTCTTAAGGAGGGGAGGTTGTAACACCCGTAAGGTAAATACATCGTATTATCTTTTGTTTTGCAATTTTTCTGTTCTGGATGCGAGAGTGCGCTCGGGCAGTATCCGAAATGAAGGGAATGTTTCTAAACTCTTTTATAGGTGTCATTACATTCATGTGTTAGGTTAGAAAGATCCCTCTTAAGTGTTCCTAATGAAATTCGAGAGAATTATACACATTTAAACCTTACCTGACAAACTGACCTTTAGTCCTTCAAAACGTCATAAATTTTTCATTCTATATCAAAATAGAACCCCTTTTATGCCATTAGAAAGGTATTTCAATTTCCAAGAACTTTTGTGTTTGGCCCGGAACCTAACTTCCACTTCTCGTTAATCAAAAGAGGGGTATAAGATCAGTTTGAGGCATAAACAGGAAATTCCAAGGAAGAACCATACTCCAGCCGCATGCATGTAGTTTACTACATGGATTGAGGTAGTTGACTACGCATGTGGTCGACTACATGAAGAGGATCTAGTCGACTACATTGTTCTTGTAGTGGTCAAAATCGTGTTTCTCAAGCTTGGACCTGATTTTAACTCCATTTATACACTTTCTTCTCCTCCATTTCGACCTTAGCTAAGGGAGAGAGTTAGAGAGAAGTGAGAGATCATGGAGGAGGATTCCAAGGAGTGATTCTACCTCATTTTTCAACCCAAAACCTAAATCAAACACATCATCACCATCATCTTCTTTCTTCTTGTAGTCCCACCAAATTAGGGCTCAAAGCTAAAGTGTGGAATCTTGCATTTCGGCGAGTTGAAGCTCGATCCCCTGCTCAAGTTGCGAAGGTTCAACGCTATTAAGGTAGGAACACTAGTATTAAAACCTATCTTAGGAGTTTAAGCACTCAATCACCACTTTCATGCAAATTTGGGGATTTTTCTCTATATATATATATATCTATTACTGCTCATATATGAGATTGGGTCTATAAATTATGATGAAAATGATTGATTATTACTCATTAATTGTAATATATCATATTTCCCCATGTAGTTCTTTCATTTCATTGATCTACAACAAATCCTTGTTCCTGGCCTCTGGTGCGCAAGTACTTATAAGTCCGTATGGTAAAATAAATCTTTGATACGCATTTCATGTTTTACGATATTCATGAAATGGACTATATTATGTTTTTAAATGATGTATATGACCTCATATTCACTATTTGGTTATTATCAATTATTCTTGTACTGAGTAGTCAACACCGTTTGTACCGTATGAATAATTGAGTTGTTTATTATTGCCTTGGGGGAATTTTCCATCTAGGTGGAGCTGGTAGGGGGTCCCTACCTTGGGGGCAGAAGAACTGGAGTTAGATCGCGATCCGTGTGCACACGATATGAAAATCCTAGATGTGACGTGTACATATACTTGACAGATGTGATAGTAGATCTAGTCGCGGTGTCTTGACATCGTCTATATAATTTCTGATTTATTTACTAGTATATTACATTGTATACATATATACATGATTTATGAACACAGAATTCTAACAAATTCTTTTTATAACGAATCACTTTATATACACGTTTTCCTTAGGAAAATCCTATAGTTCCTACTGGGCCTGTTTAGGTCACAGTTTTCCTACACAGGTACATCTAAGGACGGGACGGGAAGAGCTGACAAGAGAAAGGTCGATAAATCTTAGTCTTCTCTGATACTGAGTGGTTTGAGAGCTTTTCACCACGGAAAGGCCATGTTACCAAGTTTTGTTGTAATATAATTAGACATGTATTAACTTAGGCATGTTTGTATGATATATGTATCTATAGTAATGTAGCTTACTTAAAGTTGTGGAGACCTTGCTACTTATTACTATTTTGTTGGCCTATGTACATTATCTATGTATATATTTTGTGGATCTTTATTGTTCTTCTACCATTTTTCTTATTGTTAAAGTATTGCAAGGTTAGAGGAACATGTTTACTGTTAAGGGCTATCTTGTTTGTGGATAAGTGACTTACATTTTAGTTAACCGGTGCTCAAGGGTACAAACTAATATGTAAGGTACGAGTTAACAAGAAGATAAACTACAGTTCGAGCATGTTCTCTTAGATTGTGTCATTTGTGTGTAGATCATTACATAATTTGTTATCTTATTAGAATTTTTGGATTAAATTCACTTTCGCCGTCGCGTACGGCTCTGTGACTAACCGAGTTTCGGAGGATTTCCTTTCAACAGAATCCGAGGTGTCACAGGCAGCATGCTAATGGACCATCGGGGAATGTTTCTGGCATTTATCACATCTTTTCACATATTCTACAACATCTTTCTGCATATAGGGCCACCAATAGCCCTGAGATCTAGCCCTGTGAGACAGTGATCGACCTCTTGTATGGCTGCCGCAACTTCCTTCATGCAATTCAAAAAGAACATTCTGTACCAGCTTTAGATGAACACATCTGAGATAAGGTCCCGAAAAAGATCTTTTATACAACTTTTGCTCGGCAGACAACCAATATCTACTGGCTTGAGCTTTAACCCGATAAGACTCACTATTGTCGTCGGGCAATGACCCATTCCTTAGGTAGTTGATGATTGGATCCATCTAGCTAACACCTAAGTTAACTTCAACGTTGCACAAGATCGGTTGCCCATTATTCTCTATACTCGGCCTCTACACACAAATTCCACTTCCACCATTCGCGATAGCTCGGAGTCTACTGCCGAAGCCAAAGTTGCCAAGGCATCTGGGTGTGAATTATTTATTCTGGAGAACCTTTCAATGTACGCCGAATTAAATTCCTTCATCATTTTCTGAGCCAACTTCATGTAAACCACCATTCATTCGTTCTTTGCTGCATATACACTAGTTAACTGGTTCGCAACCAATTGAAAATCATAATTAATTACAAGATCCTGAATTCCCAGCTGCAAGGCCTTTTTCAAACCCAATATCAAGGCTTTGTACTCGGCCTCGTTGTTGCTTGCTTTGAAACCCAACCGAATTGCTTGTTCAATGATCCCTCCTTCGGGAGTTTTGATGACAATGCCTACACCAGAGCCTCTAATTGTTGATGATTCGTCTATATACAAAAGCCAAGGAGCTGGATTTTTGGTGGTTGTAGACTCTATGATTAGCTCAGCTTGCCCAGATTTAGTCATTTCGATATCATCATTTTGCCCCCCAGTTGGGGCAAGTAACTGGTTTGTTGTAGCAGCTTCAGCATTTCTCGTGAATTCGGCAATAAAATCAGCAAGAACTTGCCCTTTAATAGCCGTCCTCGGGACGTACTCGATATGGAATCTTCCCAGCTCGACAGACCATTTTTTCATTCGGTCGAATAAATCAGCTTTTCTGAGAGCTGCCTTGATTGGACTATTGGTGAGCACTTTGATTGGATGGGCATCGAAATAATGCCTTAGTTTCCTGGATGCTGTAATTACTGCTAATACAAGTTTTTCCAGAGGCAAATAATTCGATTATGATCCTATCAAATATTTACTTATGAAATACACGGGTTTTTGTATACTGTCGTGCTGCCTAATTAGGGCCGAACTTACTGTCCAATCACAAGAAGCTAAATATATATAAAGTTGTTCATGGGGATCAGGAATATATATCAATGGTGGGCTATTTAAGTATCATTTCAGCTCATCGAGAGCATGATCACATTCTGGGGTCCATATAAATTTCTTTGTTTTGTTCAAAGATTTAAACAAAGGCATGCACTTATCAGAACATTTCGAAATAAATCGATTCAAAGCAGCGACCATACCCGTGAGTTTTTACAGCTCTTTTAAGTTTATCGGCTTCTGAATGTTGATGATTGCTTGAACCTTGTCTAGATTAGCCTCGATTCCTCGATAATTGACCAGAAAATCCAAGAACTTGCCGGAGCTGAGCCCAAATGTACATTTTGCAGCATTCAGCTTCATCTTATAGTGCCTCAGAATCTCAAAAGTCTTGCCCAAATATCTGATATGATTGGTTGCCTTCTTGCTTTTTACCAACATGTCGTCCATATAGACTTCCATAGATTTGCCGATTTTCTCTCAAACATTTTTGTAACCAATCGTTGGTAAGTGGCTCTTGCATTTTTGAGGCCGAAAGGCATGACTTTGTAACAATACAACCCCATTATGGTAATCAAAGCGCTGGACTCTTGATCTGGCCCAAACAACAGAATCTGATGGTACCTCGAATATGCATCAAGGAAACTGAATCTTTGATGACCAGCCACCGAGTCGACAAGCTGATCAATTCTGGGCATAGGAAAACTATCTTTCGGGTAAGCTTTATTCAAATCGGTGAAGTCAATACACACCCTCCATTTACCATTCTTCTTTTTAACGACTACGGGGTTAGAAATCCATTCTAGGAAATCAGCTTCTCGTATAGTACCAGCTTTAAGCAACCTTTGAACCTCTTCTTCTACAGCCATAGCTTTTTCAGGGGATGCTCGGCGTGGCTTTTGTTTAATTAGCTTGAAAGCTGGGTTTATATGCAACTTGTGGCACATCACATCTGCTGGTATTCTTAGCATGTCGTACGGTTGCCAGGCGAAGACATCAACATTCTTTCTCAGGAATTCGGTGAGATCTTGCTTTTTTTTTTGCTGTCAAACTGCTGCTTATCAGAAAGTATTTATCTTTGTCATCTGAACCTTCTACTGCAGGGACTTGAATTAGGTCTTCGAAAACCATTTATTCTGGTCGCCCTCTGGCCCCACAATCTATGAGGGGACCGTTCTTTACTTGCTATTGCTTATGTTCCTGGCCCCACCATCTGATTTGCTCGGAAGATTTTCTCTGTTCAACTTGAGCTATTTCTTTTGTTTCTGATAATGATCCTGTAACCGCTAGATTAAAGCAATATCTGGCAAAGTACTGTTTACCCCGAACCACACATACCCTTTTAGGAGTAGGAAACTTTAACTTTTGATGAAAAGGCGAGGCTACTGCTCTCATTTTTCAAGCCAATTTCGACCAAGCAGAGTATTGTATAGAGACTCAATATTCATTATGAAAAAATCTGTTACCACCACCATTTCTCCAATTCGAACTGGAAAACTGACAATATAAATCGGCCAAACTGCATCACCACTGAAGCTGTAAATCGGAGAATCCACTTGTCGGATATACTTGCTCGAAATAAATGGTTTTAACTTATTGTAGGCTTTCAGGTACATCACTTTAGAAGAGCTCCCTAGATCAATCATAACTCCTTTAACATCAAAGTTACAGATAACCAGAGCATCATTATGGGGAACGTCCACTCCTTCTAAATCTTCTTCTGAAAAAGACAACTGGTATACCATATTTTTCTGGGTGATGTTATATGCACCCCTATTTTGTAGCCAAGACACCACATAATTAGGGTGGTGAAGGTATTGTGGCTACATAATTAGAGGACATTTGATTCGGTGCCAAGTTGCCAACTTGAAGGTTCACATTCGGTGACAGTTTACTGAGTTAGTAATAAAAATTCGGCCAAAAGTTGCCGTTTAGGTCAAGTCGGTGAAACGTTACCGAATCAAATGTTCAATTTCGGCAATGAGCCACCGACTGAGTGTTTAAATTTTGAGTGTCATTTGTGGTGTCTTGGCTACAAAATAGGGGTGCATATAACATCACCTTATTATTCTCCCGATCTCGTTTTGGAGGAGCCAATACCGACATGACCTCTTTAATTGGATGAGCCTCCGCCCACAATTTTACTCGAGCTAGCCATGCTCGCAAATGGTTCCTTGTCGCTTCCGATCTATTAACTATCCCATGAATAGCTTCAATTACTCTAACAACAGGTTTGATAGCTTGTTTTGAAGTACTCTTTTCTTCGGCTATTTTTGGTTGCTCATTCGACTTTGCTTCATCACGCTTCACATATTTAGATAATCGGCCTTGCTCGACCAATTCTTTCAAAAATTGCTTCAAAGTCCTGCAGGTTTCTGTCATATGCCCATGGTCCTTATAATAGGAACATTTAAGTGCGGAGTTTCGTGTCTTAGGGTCGCCGAACATAGGCCTTGGCCATCTAAAGAATTCTTCGTTTTTAATCTCCTGAATGATTTTATGGATAGGCTTATTAAACACTGTATTCACGCCCTTGAAAGCGTTCAGCTTCTAATCATCATCACCTTTATCTCTTCGATCACTATCCCTTTTGCTCTTTTTATCTTGATTGTCATCCCTTCGGTCACCATTCCCATTTCTGTCCTTCTTAAATCCCTGTTGCTTATTCATGGCCTTATCGTCATCTTCTACCCTTGAGAATTTGTCAACTCGAGCGAGTAAATCATTGAACGTTTTGGGAGGTCGGCGTGTTAACTCATTGTAAATACCATTGATATCATACGGTAAACCAAACTTGAAGGTGCTTAGAGCGAATCTCGGATCACAATCCTCAGCCTCTTGATATAATTCAAAATACTGTTGAGAGTACTCACACAGAGTTTCGCCTTGTGTCTTCCTGAGTTGGGTTAGAGCCTCGGGACCCTTAATCATTCTGCTATTTGTAATGAACCGAGCGGTGAACTATTCGGCCGACTCTCTGAAACTGTCAATCTTTCCAAGAGGTAACTTATCAAACCACCTCACCTCTCCAGTAAGCCATCAATTGCTGGTCGGCCAGATTAGATCGGCCATCATAAATGTTGAACTTCGGCTGTCCAAATTTCTTTAGAGGTGGTGCATCCTGAATACGTTCAACGAATAGAGAACCATGATCTTCTCCTAAGGCTCTCCTTGCCAATTCTACAACCGACTTTTCATCCTCTGTTTTATCAGCTATGGCTAAATGGATTAATTTTCGTAAATCTTTCTCTGCCCAATTGTTCAGCGGATTTTCATTCTCTCCAACTACTTGCACTGGCTCAGTCACCTTAGTAGGCTTATAAACTCCTCTTGCCCCCAGGCGTTCGAAAACACTATGATGTCCTGACCTATTCAGACTAGCTTAACGTTCCTTTTCATCAGCAACACCTTCATCTAATTTCCTTTTGGAATTAACCTGATCATACTCATCCTTTGAGGAAGAGACGACAATTTTAGCCTCCTCCAGTACAGCCACTTTGAATGGTTCTTGAACCACTTTTCTAAGCATATGTTCCTTAAGGAGTTGTGACAGTATCTCATTTTCTCGTCGTAACATAGCCATTTCAGCCGATTCATTTAAAACAGAAGCATCTCTTTTAGGATAGTTTGGATCGTAAAAGTTATTGGATGAATGAGTATGGGAACGATCTAAGTTTGGTCGAGTGACCACAGGTCTGTTTGTGTTCAGGTTTAAGTTTGGATTAAGATTTGGATCTATGACAGGGACTACATTTGAATTATCACTGATCTGATGGCTTTTAGTTTGAACCATTTTTGAACAGTTATCACAAAGGACTTTCCATAAGATTTTGAATCAAATAATACAATCGAATAATAACAACAAAATGAATTACAGAGCTTAAAGAACACAGAGGAATACTGTATGAATGAATAACTGTGGAAAAAAAATAGAGATCCAATTATCCGAAACTGAGAACAAGCTTTTCGTTGTAGATTCTCACAGATGGCGCCAATTGTAGGTGGTGTATTTGTGTACTGAGTTAAACCAGAGTAGGTCCGGCCCAAACTGGTAGAGATGGTAATTGAACCAAGCTTGATGATTAATCAACAGCTATAGAGACAAAGATTTTTATTGATTTCTTCCTCAAGCTTTAATGGCTTCTTTTTCTAGAGAGAATCCCCATTTACTATCAAGCTTCCTCTTCTATTTATAGATATCTTTCGCAATCCCCAAGTTAGATTAGGTCATAAGTAAAATGACTATAATGGGTATAACTCGTGATCCTTGTGATCTTCATTTGTTCCTTCCATGTGAGGGGAGCGTATTTGTTATAACTAACTTCTTGCACTTTACACGTGTCACCTCGCCATTCGTTCTTGTAGTGAACACTTATCATGCTATATTATCACAGGTGTCACTGTCTTATTCGTTAGGACGCCCATATCAGCATTTTCTCCATTTGTAGATCTAAAACCTTACTTAACTCGATTATCTCTTACTCAACACTTGACTACCCTTTGCTCGGCGTGTTATCATCAATTATTCGGCGCATACCTTGTAATGTCCCTCACGTTGGGCCTTAATCATAACCCATTACATCCTTCATGATATATGGACCTTGTTTTGCCTATTCGGCCCAAAAGGGAACACTAAAATTATGCCCCTACATGTTGTATTCATTTAAATTTTTGAATAGTAAAATTTTAGTTAAAAAATGTATTGCTCTATTAATTGGATTTATTGATGAAATTGTGTAGTAGCTAGGTATATTACGAACAGGTGCCAAAATTATATTTCTTATTATTTTTAAGTCACTTTTTGTTGTGATAAATTTTAATACTAACAAGCGCACGAATCAGTTTATAATGTAGCGTATAAGCGGGGTCAATCCCACAAGGACTCAAACCATATGTTTTATAATTATCTTGTTAACTTTTCACTAAAATCCTAATTTAGCTAAAAAAAAGTAGTGGAATAAAAGAAAATAAATAAAACAAAGTAAGGCAAGTAATATTAAAGTAATGGAACTAAATTAAATAATAGTATGCAAGATAACAAAATTAATGAATTAATATACTAGGATTTCGGAGTCATATATTTAATATCGTCTTCCAAAGTATTCATGCGCGTATACTTTATTCTTGTCTCGCAATAATTTGATCTCTCGACCTTCCACATTCAAACTTATTTATGAAATCAACATACTCACTATATCCGTCAAAACACACCTTATATCTACTTTTAACAAATCATAAGGTGAATTCAACAAAAAATAATGAGAATCTAACTTTATTCTTATCAATTAAAATAAGTATCCAATACGAAGAATTGTATTTAACATTAAAGTATTAAATTAGTAGAGTTAATTAGCATGAACAACTATAATGAAATCAATTAAATATATCCATCCTAACCCTAGCACAAATTTACACGAACATAGATAAAAAATAAATAACAAATAAAATTGAAAAAAAAAAACTTGATATTAATTAAATAAATTAAGTCTCCAAATCTGCAAATCTTCAATGAAACAAAAAGTAATAAAAGAACAAAAAATAAGAAAAGAGAAGATAAAAAGATGCCTGCGGCACTGTGCACGGCCAGCCCCAAACTATTATCCATGGCTCCCTTTTCATAATGTGAAGCCATCCTCTTTTATTTTTCCCAATCTTCTCCAATTCTTTTCTAGCACCCGAGAAGCACTAAAAAAATATAAAATTAGAAATAATATTTGCTTTCTAAATCATAAATTAGCATAATAAATTATATCAATTTCTTGGTACATCGCTTTTATGTCAATATTATGTTACTAACCTAAGACTTTTTAAATCACTTATACGTACTTTTTATGACACTGCTTCTTAAGTCACTCGAGGATGAATCGAAAAGTCACTTAAAACGATCATTTAAGAGACTTAAATCTTTATTATTATTATTTATTTTACTTTTATTATTTTACACTGACTCGGCCTATGTTAGCGACTACTATTGAATATTTTTCTACTTCACACTAATTTGGCCCTTCCCAAGCGAATAAGTGTACACTAATTTGTCCCAAGTCAAGTGAGTACTTGTGTAGTATCTCGTCACATGTCATTTAGGTAAGTGTTGGGTTAAAAAAAATAAAATTCAGACAACTATTTTCGACCCATCACCAATGATGGATGAGAGCCAAACCTCCACTCTTATAGTGGAAATTCATAACCCTAACCTCAACTCTCTGCCTAAATTTCAATTCGTAGGGTTTCAAAAAAGGATGACGAGTTATCAAATACAAGATAAGAATATAAATGGCATTAGATCAATCTTCATCTTCTAAGACCTGGGTGATTGAGTCCGTTGAAGGTGGAAGGTGATGGTAGGGGTGGAGGAGGAGGGAGAGGGGCGGAGTGGAAGGTGTAGGTAGGGGCAGAAGAGGAGGAGGAATGGAAAGTGTTGGTAGGGCCGGGTAGTGGTGGAGAAGAACATACTTTATTTTAATTTTCTAGATGTATGTCATTTAAAAACTTAAAAAAAATCATCTCAGAGACTAATTTATTTAAATAATAAAAACTTATAAGAATAAATTTGTAACACCGTGCATTGCATGAATTTATTTACTTGTGTTAGGTAATAACCATCCCCAAAGTATTTAGAATTCAAATAAAAAGAAAGTGTAGCCTTAAATTTGAACAAGGAGGATTCACCCTCCTACAAACACACAACTAAAAATGCATTGAGAAGGGGGATGATATGTAATTAAGATAAATATATATACACTTAACACATAAAAGAAATAAAAAAAAATTAGCTTACAAATACATTTTACATCAATCAATTTGAAAGACAGATACATTTGACTTTATAAATTTAGTTTTTGCCAAAACAAAATATTTAAAAATGAAAACATTGCTTTTGACAAATCAAGGTAAATCTACGAAGTGCGTAGTAGAATTAATTAAGCTTTCTTATTTTCTTTTGAAAAAAAGAAAAAGAAAAATACAATTAAACCTCTATAAATTAATAGTTTCAAGAAAAAAACCCTATAATTTCAAGAATATTAAATCAATAAATTAATAAATCAAGTCATTCTTTCTTTCTTTTATTTTTAAATATTGTACATTGTATTTAGTTTCTCACTTTGCTAACTATTCTTCAATCAAGTAAAATTTAAGAATCTATTGGTAGACTTCCATGTACTCTAAAATCATAAATAGATTTAACCATGCTCAAAAAGTTATAGTAACACAACTTGTCATATACATAACAATGTTTTTACATCTCAAATGTGTGAAAAAAATCTACAATGATACATGAAATGCAAAAAGCATTATGTATTAGAAAATTATTAATTTATATATTACATAAGACCTATATGAAGTTTTTATAATGTATTATATATCTTATAAATTTAATGAATTATTAATTTAGAACATCATCTTACGCTGGGACTAGCAAAAAATATTATTTAATCGATATTATTAATTAATCGGGCATTAAATTATTGAGGTTCTACATTACCTGAGTAAATGAAAGGAAAAAAAAAGAGAGGAAAAACTTTGAGACCATAAAAAAATTGTAAGAGATGGAAGCATTAAATGTAGGTAGGAAAGGAAATTAAGGAGGTAGTAAAAGTTATCTACTTAATATATATTATATATATGAGTTAGGCTATAAAGAGGGATTCTCTCACTTTAACAAAAAGAAGGAAGGATCATTTAGAGGGGTAAATCGATGAATTTTTTTATGAAAATTTGTAGGGATGATGTATATTATAAGTAGATCATTTCTACCAAATTTCAAAAACAAATTCAACCTATAAGTGGATGAGATGATCATCAAAAATTTTAATGGTCGAAAATGTACATATATATCAATTTTTCAAAAACACCCACTTTTAGGTTGAATTTTTCTATGAATTTTTGTGGAGATAATCTACTCATTATATAAATCATTTTTACAAATTTTCATAAAAAAATTTATCGATTTACCCCTCTAAATGGTCATCCCTTCTTTTTATTAAAGTAAGGGAATCCCTCTTTATAGCCTAACTCTTATATATATATAATAAATATAAGAGATGAGAAGAGAAGCCAGCCGCACTTGTAGCACTGTAGCTTTATCCACCTCTGTACATATTTCAATAATCTACTTCTTTGAATAGTAGACGTATCCCCCACTTTTTCACCACCACTATGGGACTTCCTGCATTCATCATATAAACAGCGGATGTAGTAAACTCCCTAGCCCATAATCGTATCCTCTAGGGGCAAGTAATGTTGCCTTCATTCCTGAGGAAAATTGCTTCTTTTTTTTTTCTGTATTGAGTGTGAGTGATCATCACAAGGCTCCATGAACATTAACTCCACTTTGACGTCCGTATTCCAGCTGTCATATTGCAGGCCCAAAGAGCTTAAATATTCACGATGCTCTATTTCTGAAATTTCAAACAAGTTACATGATTTGACTTTGTTTATCACTTCCAAAATGACAAAAAAGCTATACCACTGTGGATTATCAACTCTTCCTGTAGAAGCAAGGCATCTTCAACAAAACTGAATCCCCCGTAAAAGTGTGATTGCATACCACTCTGGAATAACTTTTCCTGGAAGTATGACGTTTTCAGCTATTGGTATAAAGGCCGAAGCGACTGGAATAAAGGTCCGCCTGTGGCTTCTCTGCAGGTACCAAGATAATACAATGAAGCCGCGCAATCAGTAAAAACACTATATATATATATATATTACATATATTACATATATACTCGCACCAAAAATATTTAATTATGTGTTTATATAGAAGCTAATAGAGAACCTGAAGCTTTTGCTGCAATAATATACTAGCCACAATCTCACTCTCTCCATAATCGAGCAATTTCCTGCAATCTCGGAACCAACCATACTCTATTGTGCACATGGCAAATCGATCCGCAGAGACTCTCACTGACACACAGTCATTTGCAAACAATCTACTTAATATTGACGAAAGCTCTGGCAGTTCTCGAAGCATTTTGCAACGATTCAACTCAAGGTGTGCGAGTCGAGAAAGTTGACTCAGGCTTGGTAGATTTTCAAAATTGTTTCCTCCAAGACACAACTTTTCCAGAGAGAACAATGACCCAAGATCACCGGGGATCGCTCCCTCCAACAAATTGCAATCAGTGAGATCTAGCCATGTTAACGAAGTTAAACTCCAAATTGGAGCCAACACCAAACTCCTTGTGGTTTTTTGACGTTTTCTCAGTTGAAACGAAGACTGGAAAATTGAAGTTGGTGATTGAGATGAGCTCTTGCATAAGGATAATTTCTTGAGATTTTTCAAATATCCAATGGAGGCTGGTAGCTCTGTTACAGCAGTTCTGTCTAAAAGAAGCTCCTCTAGACATTCTAAATTCCCCATCTCCTCTAGTAATTTTTTCACTTTTGAGCAGCCCGAGAGAATGAGTGATTTTAGATGTTTCAGTGTACAAAGGGTACTCGGAAGAATCACAAGATTTTTGCAACAACGTAAATCTATAGACAATGGTAGCTCTTCTATAGTAGTTTCTCCCAAACGTAGCTGCAATAATTTGTTCATATTTTTACGGATCTCCGGGAACTCTTGAAGTTTGACGCAGCGAGAAAGATCGAGAACCTCAAGAGATTCCCAGTGAATAGCGTATGGAAGGCTTCTAAGCTTCTCACACCCAACCAAATTTAAGCAAACAAGCTTTTTCAAAAGTCCAATAGACAGGTCAACCTTTATCAAACTCGTACACCCTTGAAGAATTAGTTCCTCAAGATTATAGGCCTCTTCCAAGTGTGAAATCCCGAATAGGTTTTGCAAACCACTAAGGTCGATGTATTTAATGTTTTTCAACTTCTTCTTCTGTTATATATATATATGAATAGAAAAAAAATTAGTTGGGAGTAAAACAACCAACAACAGGTTTTCTATTTGGATTTGTTTTTCTTTTTTAACATGTAATAACTATATCAAGATATTCATTTTATTTTTTTAATACTTCATATGTTAAGGTAATGTTTTTAGTTTATCTTTTTTCATACTCCTACAACCTAAAATTAATTAAGAACTCGACTCTATCTTTCAAAAAATCATAAATATATTAAGAGAGTATGTACCAAATCTCATAATAGATTGCATTCTACTATTGTTTTCTATGAGCCAGACATGCAGGTGTCAGGTGTAATAACTCAAAAAACCTCAAAAACAAGATACAACAGGAACATAAAATAAACAACACCATCACCACCCCACCACCAACAGCGACGATAATTTTTAGAGTGATATACTAAAAGCCATGATTTTATTATTATTGGTTTCGATATGTTATATATACTCGGTTTTGCTATTTTAATGAGAATCTTTATGGGCAATGGTTGCATTATATTATTTATTTAAATATTGTGCATATGTGTGTCTTTTATTTCATATAGTAGATGATTTGATGTGTAGAGTATAGCTTACACACAGAGGATCATATCATCGGTTCTTGTGTAATATAAGTTTATTGGTTCACGGTTTTAGATGGAATTGGACAACTATCAGTAGGATTGTAGCACAAGTTTTAGTAGTTTATCTTGATACAGGAAACGGTACAATTTTAACTTGTTGTGCTAATTCACTTTGTGTGTATTGAACAGGACCAGTTTGGGTTAATTGTTTTTGTACTGACTATATAAAACAATTTAAAATCCCATGGTTATTATGATTACTTATGCTCTTAATCTTGAAATAATTAATAGACGTATATATGTAGTGTTTATTATTTTGACTCATTAAGAGTGAGATTCATTTATGGATCAATAATCTTCGTGAATTAGATGGCGACACTATATGTATGATGAATATTAAATATTGACGGAATCCATGTTCCGATATAAGGATTGATGATAACACCTTAAGAAACTTATAAGTTTTGATCATGTCAAACTCTACAGGTGGATTATGTTAATCCGACATGTCAAATAAGTTAAGTGGTACGCTCAAGGATTAAGAAGTCATTTAAATATAATTGTCAGTAATTTAATTTTAAATGACGGTTATCTGAAATCTTAACATGGGGAGAATAATAAGTATTTAATAACAAGGAGCTCGAAATATAATTTTGAGATAAGGACGGGAGTGCAATTATAATTCTTTAGTGGTGCGAATTATAATTTATGGAAGGAATCAATTCTTAATCAAATTAGGATTCCGGTTTTCCATAGTAACCCCAAACACTTATTTCTCCTTAGAGTCCCTATCGTAGCCTTATATATATGTCAGCCTTGCCTCTTCTCTCGACACAATAATTCTCACGAATTTAGGGTTTGTGCCGTAGAGAGTAGAGAAGGAGATTTTGTTGATATTGTAGCCCACACTCGGTACAAGATTGCACGGTGAAAGGAATACGATAAAAGATCTTGAGATTCTATCGAGCCCGTGTTCTCGATTAGTCTCCACCAACCCTTGTTCGTGCTGAGACGAGATCAAACCAGAGAGATCTCGAAGGTAAAATCCGATTCCGCACTTGGGTTTTTCATAAAAAAAAAATTCGGTCTATACGCAATATTAAACGATTCTGGAACTAAGTTTCCATCAATGATAACAACAACTGCAACAACAACAATAATAATAATATAGTAGCATTTTATTTTTAATCTTTTAGAAGACTAAAAATGATGAATGAAGTCACGTTTATTAAGCACTCGTTTAGATGTCCCTCAAAATGTGAATTAAACAATTTATAGTAAGACAATTACAATTCTTACATTTAATTAGTTGTGTTTGGTTGTGAAAATTAAACAATTCTAAATAAGATAATTTAAATTAATTCATAAAAAACTTAAATTAACTCATTTCAACTTTCAAATAAGAATGGTGATACATCTAGACAATATTTGGGGAGATCTAATATCGACACTTGATGGTGATACTTCAAGACAAAATTTTAAATAAGATATAGGAATTTAAAACATGATTTTCTTCTAATCCTAACTCAGCTAGCACATTCACTCTATCTTTTTCTCCTTTCTCTCCACCGATATATGTATCTCTTTATATTTAACACACAATTATATAATCAATAATTATTTTTTCATCTCTAATAAACAAACTCTATACAGACAACCACTATCCACGTTCTTTATCTAAATGTATTTATAAACTTATTTTTCTCAAATTAATAATATCACTTTCTTTTCCAAACATCTCAAATTGAGAAGTCTCAATATTTTTGTGGCAAACATAATATCAATTAATAAACTAGGTAAGTCCTACTATTATGGAGCTCTCTTAACTTATGTTCTTAACTAGTGGTTTAGATTTAATTTGAGCTTTTATGTTTTAATCCGACGTCTTACAAATTGTCTTATGTCTCTAACCGGTGATTTAGAATTAATTTGAACCTTTATGTTTTAATTTGTCGGCTCACATATTTTTGTGATAAACTAAGTAAGTATTTTATCTCCTAATTAATTTCAATTCATGTGATATACTAAACAAGTATATATCTCATAATTAATTTCAATTTTTGTTACAAACTAAACAAGTACTTATCTCCCAATTAATTTCAATTTGTGTTGGCTTCTTTATGTTATGTTATATGTCTATGTTCTCAATTGGTGGCCAAGATTTAACATTGATGTTTATGTTTTGATCTAACAGCTTAGGGTAATCAGCGCATGTTGGTAATATTGATGTAATAATAGGTATTCAGACTATTTAGTTAACTAAACAATCAATATAAAAGTGTTTAAAACCTGTCAAAATTCTAATTATTTCTCTATAGGCATTAAATATTTATTTATTAATTAGATTGTTTTTTCAATATTTCCATCATACCCAAATTATTCAACATGTAAATTATCTATATAAGAGCGTGCCCAAGTACCAGTGTAGCATATATTCTTTATTAGACTTTCAATTTTTGTGTAAAAGTTCATTGACACATAGGATTTACACACTATTCTACACCATCATTGGAAATGCTCTAAAAGTACAATATGCAAATTATCACAAATAAAATTCTTATCAGATAAGAAATATATAACCACTAAAAAAATAATTATCTTTCTTCCCTTCGATAATCCATACTTCTAAAAGTGTCCTACTATATGTACTTAATTAAAAATGCACTATACCAAACTATTATGTGGAACTATATTCCACTCCACTCATGCAATATTCTCTTATTTGAATATAAGTAAATAAAACACGTGTAGGACCTTTTATATTTATGTTACCTCCTTTTTTTCAGTTCATGGCCTAATCCTATGAAGCACTGACACTCTCTTTGAGGCCACGTGTCAGGCCCACGAAGTCAGGGGGTGTCATTTATTTTATTATTATTTTTTAATCCCGACACGTGGCCAATACGTCCCAACACGTTGGGCGGTATTTTAAAGCTAAAAATGAGTCAAATCTAAAATAACAAAAAACACTGAGGGTTCAAACAATAATAGAAGAAGTGAAATACAAATCTCATATCTCCTATAAAACCCTAGCCCCCAACTTCGCCATCGTCATATCTCCCATAAAACCCGAGCCCCCAACTTCGCCATCGTCATATCTCCCATAAAACCCGAGCCCCCAACTTCCCCATCATCTTCAACTCTTCTCTCCTGTAAAAAGGTACGCTACTCTCTCTCTCTCCATCCCTCCCCTCCCTCTCCCTCTCCTCTCCCTCTACATATACACATGTATCCATATATAAATCCATACACATTTTCTTGAATTGATATTACTACTGCTCTATCTCTCTCTACACATGTATGTATGTATGTATGTATAAATAAATCAATTTCGAAAATGAACAGTTGGTGCTTCTGCATCATCAGTTGAGGATAATGTAACTAAGTCACTTTGGCTATTTGGATTATTAATGCAATCTAGTTTCATTTTATTATATTCTTAAATATATATAATGTTTATTGCATATATATATATATATATATATATTAATTAGTTAAGAGCGTGTCCCCCACGTGTTGTGTCCTACATTTTGGAAAAATTGCGTATTGGAACTCGTGTCGCGTGTCGTGTCTGTGCTTCATAGTGCCCTACTAACATGTGTAAGACTTTACGTACGCATATTATTATTATTATTTCTTCTAAAAATCCAAAAGCATAAATTTTTATTACTTAAATATTATGAGATTAAATTTTATTCAAAGTGTTCACGCATTTAATGAAATACAAGACACGTAATTAATGCATGAAGTTAACCATGAAATGAATTCAATTAGTTTTGATATTTTAACTAGGGGATAGAGTAAAATGTTGTTACTGGGGATAAACTTGAACTTGCACTATCCAAATTCGAGTTGTTTTTCTTATCTTTTATCTTTTTGTATTTTTTATGACAAAACATGGTAATTAATACAATTTATGATATATTTAAATTTTAACATGGGAGCTCTTGGTCGGGGTTGGGGTATTTTTAAAATATCTTTCATGTAGTAAGGTAATCATATATTATGTACACTCAAGTACACAAATTTCTCCAAAGTAAACTTACTTACACTTTTTTTAATGCCGAAGGCACGGGCATTACTAGTCTATTAATAAATCACAACAAAAAATTTATCTTCCCAACCGGTGGCTCAAATTTATTATTGCATGTTTATGTTTTCATCCAATGGCTCATAATTGTTATGGCCTACTGGTAATTTGAATGATAATTTTGGTTATATATTTAATTAAGTTATCATCAATAAAATGGAAAGTATTTCAAACCTATCTAAATACCATTTCTATTAATCTATTGACTTGTAAATCATATGTGTCAACTCACTTTTACCAAAAACTTGAATACTAATAAAAATATGTTGTAATGCTACTTTTGTAAAGTCTTGCGTAAATTTTGAAATAGCCAATAAGATTTCAACACATTAAATATCAATTTAAGCGATTTTTATTATTTTTTCTTGAATTTTTTTATAAATAATTTTAAAGTCACTATGGATCTTGATTTTGGGTATTGATTAGTAGATTTCAAATATATAGTTTTCATTTAAATCCAAATTTTATATTTGAAGTTATTACAATCTCAAATTTTATTAAAAAAAATGAAGAGGGAGAAAGCTAATGTGGAATTGTAAAATGGGAGTGTATTTTATAGACTACCGGAGACAAAAAAAAATACAAATTGTGTATATTTTGCACAAAAAAAAAAGGATATAGAAGACCGTTGGAGATGCTCTTAAATATTTATTGATAAACCGGACTTGGCTCCTCTCCATTACATTTCGGTCCAATTTTGTCCAAGGGGATTCAGTTCGGGATCTAAGTAGATGATTTTTTTTTCATGAGACTTGGTAGAGATGATCTCTATGAAGAGTAGATGATCTCAACAAAGTTTCATCAGAATATTCAATCTAGAAATGGACGAGATGATAATCTAAAATTTGAATGGTTGAAAATAAACAAATGCATCAAAATTTTATCACGCTGACTTCGACTACGAGCTGCCAGTGTGCCTTTCTTTGGGTTGCTGCATCGGGGTCAAGAACTGGTTCAAAAGTAGAAGGCGGTCCAATTTGAATTTCTTGATGAAATTTTGTGGACATGATCTACTAATTATAAAGATCATCTTTACTAAGTTAATTTCATGAAAAAATTCAACCATTTAGCTCTCGAATTAGACCACCTTCAATGAAATTGGATCAAAGGAGTAATGGATAGGAGCCAAGTCCTGATAAACCATGATTTCTTTTGTTTCTTACTCCTGGTTCATAATTGTTTTGACATTTTTTTATTTTTATATTTTCGGTGTCACTTACTTTCTAATTTTCTATTTTTAATAGATGGAAGGATATTAAATATCAACTACTTTATATAAAAAAAAATATGAAAACTAATAAATTAAGAACTATTACCATTCAATTCCTATAAAAAAACTCATAAGTGTTTTAAAATATAAAAATATTCAGAGAAAACATATATTAGTGAATTAAGCCCAATGTTATTGTGAATGCAAAAAGGGCTTATTGTTAAGCAATGCATTATTTATAAAATAACAATTATATAATGTACAACTATATAATGCAGTATTTACGTACGTAGAAAGGGCTTATCCTAAAGCAATGCAATATTTATATAATGTACAACTATAAAATATATCATTTGTTTCGGCAATAATAAATTTTTTTTTTTGATTAATCATTCATATCAAAGATCATTACATGGAGTCAGAAATAGAATTTTATCGCCCTAGCTATACTATGAACTATATAATTCGCTGACCAATTAAAGAGATGAATAAGCAAGCTTTACTTCGCGTCACCCTCATGAGAGTCTCCCAACCGAGCCGAGAGAGCAGCTTTGGCTTCCTTCTGCGTCACCAACCACACGAACACGAACCGTCACGAACAATACCAACAACCACCCACATAAGAGGTGGATATATCATCAACGTTTCGGCAATAATAATTGGGGATGGAAAAAAGGTTAAACTCAGCAAGTTTTTGACAAGCCTAATCCTAAAAGTGAGTATTTTTTTTATTTTATTTTTTTAAATAAAGGGAGGATATGAGTTCAAAAACCTGAACAGGAGTCAAGTAAATAATTAATTGATCGATGCGGGAAGGGATGTTATTTCAGTAAATTGGTCAATAAATAGCCCTTACTAATACCAAACTGCTTGATTTTTTGGCTTTTTGGGTATATTTTTGTAAATTTCAGTTTTTCCATTATTTTCATTTATTTTGATTTTGGTAAAGAGTATATTACAAGTGCAAAAATGTTTTAAGTATATTTGATTGCTTTCGCTTTCGATATACTAGGACAGTTTTAGATTGGAATTAGTAGAAATTTAAACATTACTTACAATGAAGTGAATAGCTACAATTAATTAAAAGTTGGTTGTTAAAGATCACTTTGCGATACAAGTCTAAAACTTTTTGAAAAAAAAAATAGTAATTTGTATGTATAAATTCTTGGTATTTATGGTCTTAACTATATCTGATAGTTTTTGTGTTTAATTATACAACATTTTTTTGTTAAATTACTTATTTTGTATAATTTTGGAATTGGTGTTTTCAATATCATACTTTTTGGTACTTTTCGGAGTGCCGGTATTTTCGGTTTCGGTAAATCAATTCTCTGTATATAAATATATCTTACCAAAACCATTTTTTCTCGGATTAATTCGGTAAGTTTCGGTAAAAACCATACTGAGTGACACCCCTAAGTGCTGGTTAAGGTGGGGCAAGTTTGAATTCCTTCGTATAATAAACAACGCAGTTTCAGTGGTCAAAATTAACCATCTTTGGGTTGTGTTCGGGCTAGCCATATTTCCTGAAATCTTAATCACTATTTTTCGACGCTGGCAGGCCATTAATATTGTCACCCACCAAACCACTCTCGCCGCCTCACCTAATCTGTCATTCTAGACCCACTTTCTTACCGCCTCACCTAACCACCATCTTAGGCTCACCTAAACCATACAATGCCATTCAAAACCACCACCCAAACCTCATGTTCACCACTCCACTGCTGTCTCTTCCGTCACAAAAGGTTAAAAAAAGAAACAACCAAACCTCATGTTCATCAAATACCCAACCGTTGGCCACCTTACTTCATTTCTTTTAACCTTTCTGCCCATACCAAAATCAACAATAATTATCAAACCCAAAATTGAATCCAGATTCGCTTCCACATGCTGGCCACCTTCGCCTTTCGCCACTTGGTCGACCACTTTCAGCCTTGCCGGATCTAGCTCCGGACCTCACCCTGGACGTCAACATGCCGGAGCTTGCCCTGGACGGCAACCACGCTGGACAACCGACTATTATGCCGGATCTCTATCATTCCGGTCACTACCCTATTTCAAGAACTGGTTTCAAATAACTCAAGTTGGTCTCGTAGTTACCATCTTGAGTTTGAGGGGATGTCAACATATACAAATATCTTATATTAGGCATTTATTTAATATAATCAATCTCAATCTTCCCCAAATCCCATTAATTTTATATTCCATATTTAGGTGATTTGCATTCCTTGTTTATGTCATGTTCAGAGTCTATATAAGGCTCCTTCACTGTAATAGTTTAACAATTAAATTCTATAAAATTTTCTTTTTTCTATTCTCTATTATTAACATATATCTACTCTTTAGTAGTTTAGTTAAAAGAGGAATTCTGAATTTAATTAAAAAAAGGAAGTCCTTTCTGGAGCCTAACTGTATAAATCTATATCTACTCTTTGTTAAATCTTTAAAAATTCCAATTGTTCAAATTCGATTGGTAGGACCAGGGATTAGTCGGACCAAAGATGCGGAAACCCCGGGGCATGGCCAAAAAAAAACTAGTTTTTACTCTTTATTGTATAAAATATTTCTAAGATGTTAGCTCCCACAAATGTTGGTTCTGAACGGTGTTAAAAAGGTCAATCGAAGAATTTGGTCATATGTCTAGGTTATATCCAAACTTACAAAAAAGTTAGGTCTTTTTAACTAGGGTGGATGAGCATGTCAAGGCTGATATTTGTGATGTTATTATGGTGATTGAGTTGCAAAGTCTAACTGTTAAATATTTAGGGGTTCCACTTATATCTACTAGATTGAAACCTAGTGACTGTCGTGACTTGAAGAGAAGAATTTTGAGCAAGATTCTCAGTTGGCACACTAGTCTCTTGTCTTATCCTGAAAGAGTACAACTGATTACTGATAATCACAATGCTGGTGAGTATTCAAACATACTGGAGCAGGATTTTTATTCTACCAAAAGGTATTTTGAAAGATATTGATGCTATGCTTAGAAAAAATATGTAGAGTGACCTTGAAATGCGAAGAATTGCAGCTTATGTGGCATGTAGGATGTTTGTCTACCAAAAAACTGAGGGTGCCATGGGGCATACATGTTCAAAGGTCAATGTTTGTGGACAACCAAACATATATGGGATTTGGCTAGCAGGAAAGATAGTTTATGAGTTAAATAGTGCAATGAATACATGTTAAGAGGTCAATGTTTATGGACACATGTTTGCCCTACTCGAGCATCTTGGACATGGAGGAAAATAATGAAGCTGGGACATAGTTTCTATAATTGTATCAAATATAAAGTGGGCTCTAGTGCTTCTATATTTACTTGGCATGAAGAAGGTCCTCCAGCGAGAAGGTTTGGCCCTGGCCTAGAATCATATATGATGCATTTAGTTTTTATTCTAGCAGAGAATATCAGAATATGTTCATCAGGGGAGATGGAATTTCCCTAGGCCAACTTCTGAAAATATGAAAAGAGTAATGAGCAAAATTGCCTCCCCTGCATCCTAATATGGACGAGAAGGTGGAATGGATTCCTAGTGGTAATGGAAATTATAGTAGTGCTTAAGCTAAAGACGTAATTAGATGGAGATAGAGTGCCTTGGTGCAGAGTTGTATGGTTCAAGACTCGAGCTAATTTGTGGCCGGCTTATAGAAGGAGAATGCTAAGTAAGGAGAAGCTTAAAGGTCAGGAAGCATCCATGAAGATCAATGTGTACTATGTTATGCTGCAGTGGAAGATCTGAATCAACTGTTTTTGTTGAATGTCTTTTCTCCAAAAGCATTTGGAATGAGATGCTTACGAGGATGCAATAATTATAAATAGAGAGGTGAGGAACTGGATGAGGAATCTGTTTTTGCGATAACTGAAACTTAAGGTGTAGATTTCAACCAAAAATGATATCCCTAGCCTTAACTAGCTGCAACTGTGTATATGACATGGAGGAAAAGATTGGAAGATGGTACTGCACAAGATTGGAAGCATTGTTATATTTTTCATTTCAATTTTTCACCTTATTATCTTTTGTTCTTTTCCCCAAAACATGAAATTGGAATTTTTGTAAGTCTTAAACCTTGACCTTTACAACGTAATTTGTTACCCTTGGGAACTAAATATGTATTTTTAGTTTTGTAAATTAAATCGCTTTCTATTTTAATCATACACGTATGGAAATTATCTCTCTTCTCTCTCCTCCCTCTTTTGAGCACTATTCAACCATGATGATTCCGCTCACCACTCACCACCCTCCCCCATTCTTCCAAATCATATCGTATGGTTCAAAAATTTCCTTCTACGTTGGCCTGTGACAGAAATTCAAAGAATGATCTTATAGAAAACAGCCCAGATTTATCTTTCTCCCATATTCTTGAATCCCTCCCGAATCTTGATATTTGTAAATTATTAATTAACCACATCATCAACATATACTCGTTCTCTTCCACTTCCGAAAAATTTCTTCTAAATATAATGTCCCATGTAAAGTTGTCATTTGAATCCCAGAAAATATAATCAGCTATTAAAGCTCTTGGATTGACTGCCACTCTATGTAATCGGGGAAACTGCACTGCCAAGGAGTCCTCTCCCAACCATCTATCTAACCAAAACCGAATATTAGCTCCATCTCCAACCTTGAATCAAAAACTCCTCTCAAACTTGACAATACCTCTAGAAATTGCCTTCCACGGATTACGAAATGACCCTCTAACCACGGCATTAGAACTCCAACCATTGTCTAGCACTCAATATTTACTTTTGATAATGGAATACCAAAATGCACTTTGTTCGATCGGAAATCGCCACAACCATTTACCCAAAAGTGGCTCATTCCTCTTAATCAAATTACCAATACCCAAACCCCCAGCTCTTTTACAACTAGAAAAAGACTCCCAACCCACCAAATGATCCCCTTTTCCCTTCTCAAACCCCTCCCAGAGGAAATTCCTCATTAATTTTTCAAGGCTCTTGGCTACCGAAACGGGAATTTTAAAAAGAGAGAGATAGTAAATTAGAATGCTTTCCAAAATCGACTGAATCAACGTCAACTTACCACCTCTCGAAACGCATCCCCTCAACCAACCTTCGAGCCTGCTACCTACCTTTTCAACAATCGGACTCCAAAAACCCAACCTTTTCATATTATCCCCCAAAGGCAGCCCCAAATAAGACATAGGCCAACTTCCCATCAAACACCCAATTCTGGCAGCTAATGAATTCAACTCCTCCTCTTCTATATTAATACCCACCACTTCGCTTTTTGAAAAATTAATCTTTAAACCCAAAGGATACCCAAAAATGTCTAAAATACAAATAAGATTATCGATTTTCTCCTTATCCCTAGAAAGGAAAAAGATAGTATCATCGGCAAATTGTAAATGAGACAATTTTACTCCATCTCTACCTATAGAAAACCCTTCAACCATACCGCGCCCTTTTGCCCTCTTAACAAACAAATTTAATACATCCGAGACCAACACAAAAAGAAAAGGAGATAAAGGATCCCCTTGCCGAAGACCCCTTGTCGCCTTAAAGAACCCCCTTGGTTTCCCATTCATCAACACCGAAAAATTTACCGACGACAAGCACCCTTTAATCCATCCCCTCCACTTACTCCCAAACCCCTTATTCTCTAACACACGATCCAAAAAATCCCACTCAATTTGATCGTAAGCCTTTTCAAAATCAATCTTCAAAACCAATCCTTCCTTCTTTCTCTCCCTATACTCCTCAACAGCTTCATTAGCGATGAGAGCCAAATCAAGAATTTGTCTCCCCTTAACAAAGGCCCCTTGAGCAACTCCTACTGTCTCACCCAATACATCCCTCAACCTTAAAGTCAAGACTTTAGCCAATACTTTGTAAAGACTCGTAACTAGGCTAATAGGTCTAAAATCTTTAAGTTTAAAGGAAGCGATTTTCTTCGGAATAAGGCATATGAACGTTGCATTAGTGCGCGCATTCACCACCCCACTGTCAAAAAATTCCCTCAAAGCCTTCATTAAGTCCTCTTTAATAATCTCCCATCCTTTCTTGAATACCTCCAAAGTGTACCCGTCCAGTCCCGGCGACTTGTTACCGTCACACGAATCAATAGCTGCCTTAACCTCTTCCTCCTCAAATGGCCTTTTAAGCCATTCCCTGCTCTCTACACTAATCGGGTTCCACTCCAAGCCCTCAAAACCCACGTGAGATCTTTCCTTTTTTGTGTAAAGCCTCTTAAAATACTCCACCAACTCGCTCTCAATTTCAGATTCTTCCAACACCATCGAGCCGTCCTCCCTCTCCATCTTACTTATGAATTTGTTCACTTTTCTTTGATTAATAATCCGATGGAATAAGCTAGAATTAGCATCCCATTCAACTACCCCCTTTAACTTTCTCTTTTTGGTTCCAAGAGATTTCTTCATTCAAGAGAAGTTCTTCCATCTCCTCCTTTAACCTCCTTCTCTCCGCTATTTTATCTTCACCTAAAGAACCCCTAATTTCGTCTTCATCAATTTCTTGAATTTTACGCAATAACTGCCCCTTTTTCACCCTCACGTCACCGAATACCTCCGAGTTCCATTTTTTAACTTTATGTTTCACTAGCTCCAATTTCTTCATGAATTTGAACCCTTCCCACCCTTCAACCGTGCTTTCACCCCACCATTCTTTGAAAATTCCCAAGAACTCTCTATGTTTTAGCCACATATTTTTGAATCGAAACGGAGTTGGACCCCATCGAAAAGCACTTGTGTCTAGAGCCAACGGAAAATGATCTGAAACAACTCGAATGAGCGCTTCTTTGTCTCGCTACCTCAAACTTGTCCCAATCCATCGAGAATAAAAATGTATCCAACCTCGAATGACTTATCCCATTCGATTAAGTAAAATTTGCATTATTAATACCCGGATCACACAATCCCGAATTTCTGATGAAGGGATCAAATATTTTCATGCTTTTAGTCCATCGACCATTCTCGCCACCTTTTTTCTCCGACGGATATCTATTAATATCGAAATCTCCACCTAAACACCATCTATTCCCGCATAACCCATAAAGACTAGCCTACTCCTCCCAAAATTCTTTTCTATCTCTATATTTACATGGATCATAAATCCCCGACAACCACCAACATTCCCCTTGTTTTGGTTTTAGTTTAACCAACAACGAGAAACTTCCCTTCACACACTCTTCACATGACACCCCCCTTACATCCCATACTATCAACCCCCCCCCCGGACCTTCCCTCTACTGGAATGAAAGCCCAATATGGTTTTGGCAGAATGATTTCAAACCTAAATTTCAAAAGCAAACCACAACTCAAATAGGGATCAGACTTCATGGTATTTCCCAAGAATATTGGGATCCCCAGCTTCTCATCAGTATTGCCAGCCTTGTTGGCATTCCGCAAGCTTTTGATCCAAACACCAAGAATTATGTCTATGGTCACTTTGCTAGAATCCAAGTGGAAGTGAACCTGTTGAACACTTTACACTCAAAGCTTCTCATTGAAAGAGAAGATTTCAGTTTTGAAGTGTTGGTCACATATGAGAACATTCCTAAATTTTGTTCCCATTGCCATTTCATTGGTCATTTGATTGGAGAATGCAAAACCCTCAAAAGAATCCAAGAGACCTCCAACAAACCTTCCTCAAAAGAGCTTTCTTATTATACCTTCCCAAAAGCTTAAGCTGTTAGGTAGTGGAATGTATATCATACTCTTCAACACTCCCCCTCACGTGCGAGCCACTCGCATGTGGATAGACAAACGAAACCAAAGGCCAAACCAAAGGTGCACTTTGTGCACAAACAACAACATGCATACTGCACAAATACAAAGGGGGAAACAAATGCAAACGGGAGGATTCGAACCTTAGACCTTGTAAAACCTAAGCTCTAATACCATGTTAGGAACCATCTTTCCCAAAAGCTTAAGCTGTTAGGTAGTGGGACAACAATGTATATCATACTCTTCAATAATACCCATACCAAGAAAGCTCAGTCAGCTAAAGCATCAGATATTGTTGCTATTCCCGACCATAAAACTGGCCATAATGCAAATCATCCTCTTTCAGATCCCATTGCCAGTTTCCAACCTGTTGTAACCATTTCTCCTCAAGGAGCTAGCCATTCTTTTATTCATGTGGGGAATTCTGATATAATTGTTCCTGCAGACAACAAATCTTCTGCCAATGAAGTCAGTTATGTTGTTCTTGTTGATCCCATTACAGCAGGAGAAATTAACAATGCTATTCAGGAGGTCTTTGGAACTCCTTCGACCATTCCCCCTAATCACAACCAAGGCTCTACATCATCAAGCTATATGATGACCAGCTCCAACCCTCAGATACACAGCTCATCTGTTGAATCAGTTGTTCCTTGTTCAATTTCTTCCAAGTCTAAGGAAAATGCTACCAAAAACAAGCCAATGCACCATAGAAATTCTTTTTACATACAATATAGTCCCACCCCATCCTCTAGCAAATCTCTTCCCCACTTTAAACAGAGGTTACACAACCAATTTGATCCTATTGCTAATTGGGAAGATGACGGTGAAGGTGAAAATTGGGATATTTTTGGGGAATCTGATGATGATATTGTAGAGACAAAAGTGCATAATGAAAAGTACCAATCTTTTAACATTCCCACTAACATAAAATCCATGAAAGACAACCCTTCCAAAGGCAGAAATTGGGCATCTTTAGTGGAAGAGGAGCCTTTCATGTCATGGGAAGCAAGAGCAGATATGACTTTTAATGCTACCATAAACAATATTGATGCATACAATGGTTGCATACAAGTGGAGCAAGATGATAGATCTGCAATACTTGCACAAGATTTTCCTCCTCTACAAAAGTAACAATTGTCTACTGGCACAACTCATCCTATTTCATCAGATAGCAAGCTTTGTTCTACTACCAATAGTAGTAGCCCTGAGTATGTTCCTTAACTTTTTGTGAGAATGTGAGAATTATGTTATATCATTGAGTAAAAAGGTACAAAATATATATACAAGAGAAAGACCTGGTATATTAAAAAGTTTCCTTCTAATAAGAATTCTCTAAATATATCCTAAATATATACATGTTATAAATAGAATATACAAATCTCAACACTCCCCCTCAAGCTGGAGCGTACAAGTTGTAGGTTCCAAGCTTGTTACAAATGTAATTGACTCGAGGACCACCAAGAGACTTTGTAAAGATATCAGCTAGTTGATCATTCGATTTCACGTAGCTCGTCATTATCTCCCCTGAAAGAATTTTCTCTCTAATAAAGTGACAGTCAATCTCAATATGTTTAGTCCTCTCATGAAAGACTGGATTGGAGGCAATGTGGAAAGCTGCTTGGTTATCGCACATTAATTTCATTTGTTGAATCTTTAAGAACTTCAGCTCCTGTAATAATTGTTTCATCCAAATAAGCTCACACGTTGCTTTGGCCATTGCTCGATATTCCGCCTCAGCGGTGGATAGAGAAACAACTGATTGTTTCTTGCTTTTCCATGAGACCAAATTTCCTCCAACAAAGATACAGTACCCACTGGTCGAACATCTATCATGTGGGCAGCCTGCCCAATTAACATCGGAGTAGCCAATGACCTCAGTGTGGCCTCTACTTTCATAAAGAATACCTTTGCCTGGTGCCTTCTTTATGTATTTTAAAATATGAACAGCTGCCTCCCAATGACTATCTCACAGGGCACTTAGGAACTGATTGAGTACACTTATCGAGAACGCGATATTAGGACGTGTCACGGTGAGGTAGTTGAGTTTCCCAACGAGTCTTCGGTATTTACTAGGGTCTGATAACGGCTCCCTCTAATTAGGTAGGAGTTTGACATTTGGATCCATCGGAGTCTCTACCGGTTTACAATTTGTCATGCCAGTTTCTTCTAAAATATCTAAGGCATACTTTCGCTGAGAGATGAGAATACCCTGTTGGGATTGAGCAACTTCTATTCCCAGAAAGTATTTGAGTTTTCCCAGATCTTTAGTCTGAAAGTGGCAAAATAGATGCTGCTTGAGTCTTTGTATGCCCTCTTGATCATTTCCCGTAATAACGATGTCATCCACATAAACGACCAAGTAGATGCATTTGTCAAAAGACGAATGGGAGTAAAAGACATAGTGGTCAGCCTCACTACGAGCCATACCAAACTGAAGGACAACCAAACTAAAACGTCCAAACCACGCCCGTGGGGATTGCTTTAGACTATAAAGAGAACGATGAAGGCGACACACCAGATTAGACTCCCCCTGAACAACAAACCAAGGCGATTTCTCCATATAAACCTCTTCCTATAATTCGCCATGCAGAAAAGCACTCTTGATATCCAATTGATAAAAGGGCCAATGATGAATGGCTGCCATAGAGAGAAATAGACGAACAGAGGACATCTTAGCCACCGGAGAGAACGTATCACCATAATAAGCCCATAGATCTGGGTATACCCTTTTGCAACTAATCGGGCTTTTAAACGATCAACATTTCCATCGGGCCCAACTTTGACAGTGTAAATCCAACGACAACCCACTGTTGATTTACCAGGAGGAAGACGCACGAGGTCCCATGTGCCACTTGAATGCAAGGCTGACATCTCATCAATCATAGCCTGGCGCCAACCCAGATCAGAAAGAGCGGCTCCTACATTTTTAGGTGTAGAAACGGGAGACAAAGACGATACAAATGCAGTATATTGTGGAGATAAACGATGATAACTCATAAAATTATAAATGGGATAAGGGTTACGAGTAGAACGAATACCTTTGCGTTCGGCAATAGGAAGATCCAGGTCAAGAGCCGAAACCGGAGGCGTAACTGGAGTAGGAAATGAGGCCAGTGGATCCAGTAATGGGGGGATGGGCTCGGATATAGTCTCAGTAATAGGCTGGGTGGTTCTCAATAAATATAGGTTGAGGTCGGCGATGGTAGGTAAGTAGAGGAGGTGGCGAGGTAGCGAGGTTGCAATAGGAGCCACAGGATCAAGAAAGCACACAACTTGTGGAATAGGATTAGCGTTTGATATAGGGGACTCACTAATATCAATAGGACACACAGCACTCTCTGAAGAGGGAAAGAAGGATGTTGTCTCAAAGAAGGTGACGGCTGTGGAAACAAGGTATCGTTTAAGGTCTGGGAAAAAACAACGATAACCCTTTTATAAGCGAGAATACCCCAAAAAGATACATTTGAGATATTTGGCATGTAACTTATCTTTCCCAGGAGTGAGGTCATGAACAAAACAAGTGCAGCCAAAGACACGGGGGTGGACATAATAGAAAGGCTAGGTGGGAAATAATAAAGAATGAAGTACCTGATTTTCTAAAACTGAGGATGGCATCCTATTAATTAAATAGTAGGCGGTGAGGACTGCGTCTCCCCAAAAACACTATGGAACATGATTGTGAATAAAGAGAGTACGGGTAGTTTCAATCAAGTATCTATTTTTCCATTCAGCCACTCCATTTTGTTAAGGAGTATGAGCACAAGAAGATTGGTGAAGTATGCCCTGAGAAGTCATAAAGGATTGGAAGGGGGCAGAAAAATATTCTCGTGCATTATCACTGCGAAAAGTACGAATAGTGGTGCCAAATTGGGTTTTAATTTCTGAGCAAAATGTTTGAAAGATGGAGAATAGCTCGGAACGATTTTTTATTAAAAATAACTAAGTGCATCGGGAAAAATCATTAACAAAAGTGATAAAATATTGAAAACCCAAAGTTGTCTTGACACTACTAGGACCCCATACATCAGAATGAACTAGAAAAAAAGGTGAATCTGCTTGTTTATTAACACGATTAGAAAAAGAATTACGAATATGTTTTCCTAACTGACAAGACTCACACTCTAAAGATGACACACGAGAAAGACTCGGCACCATCTTTTGTAGTTTTTGTAGGTTGGGATGGCCTAAACGTTGGTGAAGGAGTGCAAGCGGATCACTAGCAACACAAGCTACAGGGGTTGATGGTAGGGTGAGGTGGTATTGACCACGGTACTCATGTCCTACTCCAATTAACTTCCCAGTACTTTGTTCCTGCACAAGAACCGAATTAGCAACAAAGGTAACAGAATAAGGCAAGGTTTGGGTTAATTTGCTAATTGAAATCAAATTGAAATGACATCCAGGCACAAAAAGAACAGAATTTAAAGACAAGGTATGCAAGGGTTTGGCATGTCCAATGCCTTTTTGAGAGCCATTGGCTAAGGTAATAGTAGACAATGAATCAGAATAAGTAATAGAAAAGAACAAATTCTTATTACCAGACATATGGTTAGAAGCACCAGAATCAAGAACCCAAGATCCAAGAGATAATGATTGAGAGATACAGGCAATAGGGTTACCAGTTTGATTTACATAAGCATTGGAGATGGACCGCTTATTCTCTTGGAATTGTAGGAACTCAGCATATTTAGTGGCAGATACCGAAAGCGTAAGGATTGATTCTTCGCTTGGAGTACCCATTAGAGTCTTGTAGTATAAGCCAAAATACCAGCAAACTAATGTTGGGAATATATTAGAAATATGCTAGAACACAGATCTTAGAGAGACGATCTGGGAAAAAAATGGATCTGAAAACGTGAACAGTAACGCATGAACATTGACGCGTGAATAGTAACGCGTGAACAGTGCTCAGATGAACAGTAACTTTTCTTCTTTTTTTTATACGCGACGGCTAGGGTTTGGTTACTATATGAGGATCGAATCCTCTGATACCATGGGAGAATGTGAGAATTATGTTATATCATTGAGTAGAAAGGTACAAAAGTGTCGAATTTGTGTCAGGCTCTAAGATAGGGTCAAATATTGCTAGCCCCAATGAGAAACAAACAACTTGAATGAAGAGAATGGGTAATCAATCCAAAATTCCAAATTGATCATTGAATGGCTAGAATTTGAACTTTATATTATTAGAAAAATGGAAAGGAATAAGAAGAACAAACCAAATCAATCCACAATTCGAAATCAAATTCTCACTCTAACTTTCGTCAATCAAATCCAATCATGTCAAAAACAAAAACTGATATATATATATATATATATAACTAAGAAACGTAATGAAGTAGAACCAAATTCCCACCTTCAACTAATTCTTTGAAGCTTTCCTCCCTGGCCTGCTGTATACAAACAAACAAAAAAAACAAATCTTGAGAAATTTGGGGTTGTTCCATGGTTTAAAGTCGCAGTTTCGAACGCTAATTCGGACACTCAATTTTTAACTCGGATATCGGTATCGGTTTCGGTTTCAACGATACGGACCAATTTATTATTTAAAAGGCCTAAAAAATCACAAAATAATATGAAAAAAATTTAAAGTATGAGATTAATAAGATGGATCAATTAGATAAGCATAATAACATTATATAGTACAAATTACATAGCCTATATCAAAATATCACTATCTGTCGCACTTGGTAATATAATATTACATCATAATTTAATAAATATATAACAATACAATCTTATAAAGCAAAAATATCTTAAATATAAGTTCAATTAAGCCTAAAATAATGATATATGGATTATAATTATTATCATTACTCAATGACTCTAGTGATGAGGAATGGGAATATAAAAGATGTTAGGAATTGGCACTTATGGGGCAAGGATGAGAGGAATTGCTATATGACCCATAATCAGAAAAATTTGGTTGGCCATGGTGATGATAGTACCTAAATACCTGATAATCGCTGCTACCTGAAGATCCATCATGATACGTTCCACAATCACTTTCATAATAACTACCACGAGCAACAATACTATTATTTGATCCCCCACTACTTGCATAATATTGTGCAAAACCTCCATAACCAATGCCAAAACCACAACTACCTATTCTGCCTACGGAAATGCTATGTCTACGACTATCATAATTATAGTCGTATTCATGTCCACCTTAATAGTGTTGGCCTAAGTTTAAGCTTTACAGTTAATCATCAATGCACCGATAGCTTTGTGAATGGGGATCATAGCCACTAGAATGATCATCATAACTAGGAAACCTAGTTAGATCTGCTAAATGCCTACGCTACCCACTTATTCCCGGTCGATATCCGTGGTCTGTGTCTTGTATGGCATAATAATTATCATCTCCGCGCCATGACATACCACCATCATGTTGGCTATCAGGATTGTAAGCACCACCTCTTCCACCACTATTTGTATCTCGTATAACACCACTACCTAGCCCAGCTCCACCGTCATTATTAGCATCATCATTATCATCCCCTCCGTCATCATCGTAATCGTCACTTGAGAAAACAGTAGGATTAAGCCAATTTAATTAATCAAAGATTAACATATTATTTTGGAACAATTGAACAAATCAACATTTTTTTTTCAATAGTTATCAATTTAATTAAGTAAAGATTAACAAATTATTTTGGACCAATCAACAAATTTTTATTTTTTTTCAATAGATGCCAATTTATACTCCAAGTCTCTAAAGTCCAACATGGAGTAACTTTTTTTTTATATAACTTTAGTCACTTTATTCAATTATTCAATTATGTCACTTGCTCAATTTAGTCACTTTTTTTTTTGCAATACAGAGTGAAATATCAGCGAAATATCGGAGACTCGATGTGATTTCAGTAAAATATCGATGATATTTTGAAATACTACGATTTTAATCGTATCGGGTCATAATAGCGGTTCGGCACCCCCTATTCTAACTCGGTATCAGCCATCTCGGATCGGTTTCGGCCGATACTTTGAACAATGGATTGTTCTATAAAAATTGGTTAAAATTTACGGATTAGATAGAGACATAGAATGAGATGATGATTTGTGGGCGGTGGGCGGTGAATATTGAAAGAGATCCCCCATGGAAATTAAGGAAACTTTGGTGAGCTGAGAGGGAAAGGGAAAGGGAGCAAACTTCCTTGTCTTTTTATTTTGTTTAAATTATTAATTTTCCGTTTCGGAGGAAACGCCCAATAAATTAAATACCATTCCGCCAAACAACACCTTACCCTACGACAAGAAGAGAAAGAACGTTTAATTCAAGGTTTTAATATAATATATTTTAAAGTGTTACTAAGAAACTTATGGAAAGTTTTTTTGCCATCTTACTATTAAAACTTTATTAGTCTTTTTTAATTAACGGTGTGAAGTATTTATGACACCGGCTCGTTAACTTTTTAGGAGTGTCTGTTTCTTATGTAATAGATTTAGTGAATTAGATAGATCCAAATTATGTATGGACACATCAACTTTTTAAGAGTGTCCGTATTTTCTAGTTAATTTTCTAAGGCCTCGTTTGATTCAGGGATTAGGATTAATGAGATTAATAATACCAGTATTAATAGTACTGGACTATTAATCTTGATATTAATTTAATACCAATACCCTGTTTGATTCATACAGTATTAATACTGGGATATCTCATGTTGATGTTAATACTATGTTTGGTTCTGTAACTTGTATACAAGATTATATTTTGGACTAAAAAAAATTTAATTTTTAAAAAAAAAAATTAATTTTTTTTTAAAAAATAAATTATAATAATAATAATAATAATAATAATATAGTAGTAGTAGTAGTAGTAGTAGTAGTAGTAGTAGTAGTAGTGGCATTTTTGAAAATATTATAGTAGTAATGGCATTTTTGAAAATATATGGTTCCTTTTTCTTAATCCTGGATAAACAATACCACCTCCCCCCTGGTATTAAATTATAGCTCAAAGAGTGGTATTACGTTAGTACCGGTATTAGTAATCCTAGCACATTTGTGCAAATCAAACAAGGTATTATAAAAAAAGTGGTATTAATAATCACATCCCACTTTTTAATACCCGAATCAAACGAGGCATAAGTGAATTGGATTGCTCCAAACCATGTATAAGTAACAATGTCTTTCTTAATTATTGTAACAGAGTTTATTGATGGAGAATTTTTTTTTTAAATCTCCAATGAAATTGTGCAATAGATTCTTTATTTTTTAAAAAAAAATCATAAAATCAATTAATAGTAGTCCTGATTCATATTTTTCACTAATATTATTTTCATTAAAAAAAATCATAAAATAAAAGTTAAGAATAATTAAAAACTTGAAGAAAGAAAAATACATAAATAAAATGATGATGTGGTATTAAAATATTGTCTAAGAAAACCTCTAAAAATAGAGGGTTAGAGCATTTTCAACAATAGTGTATATTTGTTTTGTGTAAAATTTACACAACTTATAATTTTTTTTATCTCCAATAGTCTTTTAAATTTGGCTTTTGTGTAAAATGGATGTGCAAAATACCAGGGACGGACTCAAGATTTTTTGACGGGGTAGGCTAAATTAACACAAAATCACATGACAATTTTTTAAACAAAAAATTTATTCCTACAATAGAAAAAGTTTTCAAAATTTTAAATAAATATAATATAGTTAAATGTAATTCTATTTTATGGAAGAAAATTAGTGATCTAAAAAAATTTTAATTTTTTATTAAGTATGTTAGATTAAATATTTGTTTGTTACGATAAAATGGATACTTAAGTTAAAAGATAGAAGATATTAAAGTGAATATGAAAGTGTGTGTGGGAGAGAGTATTTTTTTCAAAGACCAATAAAAATGAATAAGGATTTCCTCTTGGTTAAGGTATATTATATTACAAATAATATTTTTTGATTTAAATTAAGAGTCTCATTTCTTTTAAATGTTAATAAAATAAGAATTTTAATGCATGTCTCAAATTAAAATTTTAGTTTTCCTTTTAAAAATATAATTAATATACTAAATTTCCTGATACTAAAGAAACTATGTTCTTACCAATTCATTAATTTTAAAATAAAATTGTATTTCTTACAAACATGAAAAGGAAAAAATAATTTTTTGAGCATTCACAAAACGGTTAAATAAATTGAATTGAATTAAATTAGTTTATATACATATGTGTGTATGTATGTAAATATATTATAAGAGGGGGAGAGAGAGAGGCGCTAGTTTGGCAGCAACACAAAACTTTTTAATTTAATTTATTTTCTATTTTTTTTATCGTAGTGTGGGTCAGCTAGCTCATAATTTTTTTCCTTTTCAACAGAGTTTGAGGAAGATGGATTGGGGTGATTGTAGGCTGGGCTAAGGAATTTATTAGCCTATTAGCATTTTTTTATATATAACAAGGGGGAAAAAATTTTCTTGGGCGGGGCCCAAGCCCTGTTCCACCCTTGTAAAATACACATCAAATTTACATTGTCACGTCAGCTTTTACTCTTTTAAGTTTTTTTATAAAACTTTAAAATATAATAAATTTTCATATAAAATATATATATTTGAAATCTATTCATCAAGATCAAGAATTCAAGATCCATCGCCTAACCACGTTGCTAGAGTGATTAGCAAAAGTATGGGCGACTGTCACCTACTCTGCAGAACATGCAGAACTCCTCTCACCTTCATTAAATGTACATCAACTGCATTTAATGCACTGGAATTCATAGAGAAGTAAGGTCAAAGTTGGTGATGATAGAAGCATGACCCCAGACCTGCTCTGGGAGCTCTAGCCGCACGTTTCCTCTCAGTCATATATATAGAAGAAGCATTTACTTCTTCCAACAACTTAAGAACCAAAAAATTAACTCAATAAGAGAGAATCTAGCATTCAATAGCAAGAAGATAAGAGAGAAATATAAGCTCGAAATACTCAGTAGAACTCCTAGAATAGAGGAGCCAAGACTCGTGTAGCTTGAGCATACTTTTATTGTAACATTGTGAGGGTAAAATAGTTAGAGAGACTTTTGTAAGTTTGTAATAGCTGTTTGTTTATCATCAATACAAAGCAAACCGAGTTCATAGCTTTACTCCATAGTTGAGGACTAACCCATATCTTCATATGAGACCAACCTCCTCTATACATTTTTGACTCTGTTAGTTTGTTGCATTTGTTATATCAATCATGTGATTTGATCATTTAACTGTGTGGTCTAAAATACCATTCTAATTTTTAGTACCAATAGAAGTAATAATGGATGTGAACACCTTTTTTGTTTTGTCATATTTTGTCCATTTGGTATCTGATTAGAACATGGAAGTAACCATAGGTGTAAACACACATTCTTTTGTTAAAGATATCAATTTTATATTATTACTTATGTAAGATATGCATTTCTTATTATTAAAGAAAGTATAGAATCTATTTGGTGAGTTTGGCCATATAGAATCTTTTTTGCATGTAATGAATTTGGCCATATAGATATCAACTTTGTGTTCTGGTAAGGCACACAGAGGCCGGCAGTTACGGTACGTTCGGGGGCTGAAAGGGAGTACACCTATAACTACAAGGGGCATGTTGTAATTAGGGAGGGAAATACACGAAGTACGTGGCGGCGGGGGTCACGTGCAATAAAAGGTAATAGTTTCGGGGGGGGGGGGGGGGGGGGGGGGGGGGTTTGCATTTTTAGGTTGTTGATTGCTTGTTCAATCATTTGTTTGGAGGGGTTACGTGCAGTGGGATATAAAAGTTCAGGGTGAAAATTTGTATTTTTAAGTTATTGATTGATCTAGGTGAGGATCTTTTTATGTTCTTGTTATTTATTTACACCGGTTATGTTCTGCTATTCAGTTTATTTGTCATTTGTTTTTTGGTCTCTGTCTATCGTTTTTTATTTATCTTTCAATTTTTGTTTAAAGCTCTCAACAATCAAATTACTCCAATCTTTGGAATCAGTTGGGAGATATTCTCATGAATGATTGCTCGGTAACATATATTAAGAAATATGTTTTTAAAATTATTGACAATGAAGATACAATTTAGTATTTTCAAAATATGAAGTCTCGAATGGGAATATTGTAACTAAATATGTGATTTTGATTTTTGACGTATATGATGTTAATATTTTAATATAATATTTTGTTTTTGGTCTTATTAGAGTATATGCAAAAAATTCTTAGAAGCCTATTAATTTAGCCTTCCTTAGTATAATTTGTGGCTCCGCCCCAGGTTATGGTTTATGGAAATACTAGGGTATACCCGTGCCGTCCGGCACGATAAAAGGAATAAAAAATAATACTTAGATAAAAAATAATTACGTGAAAAATCTGAGGATTAAAGATGTGTATGATTGTATATTACTTAGGAATGAAAACAGATAATTAAGGTATCGCAAAAACGAAATATGTCTAACTAAAAATATAACCGTCCTCACTCGAGACGTGTCTTACTTGTTCAATTAGACCTGAAATCGCATCGACCGTTTTATAATGTAACTAGGGTATACCCGTGCCGTCCGGCACGATAAAAGGAATAAAAAATAATACTTAGATAAAAAATAATTACGTGAAAAATCTGAGGATTAAAGATGTGTATGATTGTATATTACTTAGGAATGAAAACAGATAATTAAGGTATCGCAAAAACGAAATATGTCTAACTAAAAATATAACCGTCCTCACTCGAGACGTGTCTTACTTGTTCAATTAGACCTGAAATCGCATCGACCGTTTTATAATGTAATGATGTTATGAGTGTATTTAAAAGAGAAAAAAATATTATATTCGAGGCAGATCGAATTGTAATATAAAAAATTATCGCTTTAAAATTGCTTCGATCCTTTTATATTGTAATAGGGTTATTAGTATATTTAAAAGAAAAAATATTATATTTGAGGTAAGTTGGACACCAATATAAAAAAATTTCACCCCATATTCGAGGTAGGTTGGACACTTATTTTTAATTTTATTTCAGTATCTTGTATTCATTGTGTAATATTTTCAATAACTAATGGATTTGTAAATTTAAAGTTATAGCATTTGAAATTTTTTTTAAAATTTGATGAGAGAGAAATGTATATTTTCAATAACTAATGAGTTAGAAATACTTTAAGTATACTATTATATTTGTAATGTTTTATAAATTTTATATGCCATTATATTTGTAATGTTTTATAACTTTTTCTTGAATTTTTTTATACATAATTTAATAATCACAATGGATCTTGTTTTGTAGATGTTGATGAACATATTTCAAATATATAAATTTTATTAAAGTTGAATTTGTAAATTTAAAGTTATAGCATTTAAAAGTTTTTTAAAAATTTGATGAGAGAGAAATGTTGTAGAAAAGTAGAGAGATGTAAGAGTTATATTTGTGTATATGTTTAGTGTGTGAGTAAATGTTAAGTTGATTTGACATCTTATTGTGAGGTATAAAAATGATCCAATGGTCTAAAAGTGTTAACACCATTACAAATTAATATGAGACGTTGGATTGATTTATTATTTTATTGCAAAAAATCCTTGTTTTATAATATAGATATAGATGGAATGTATAGGTGAATTTGGCAATATGATATTTTCTTTGTATGTACTAAGTGGTACTTGGTGTATTTAGCTTAACTAACATACATACAATACACAAACAACAAATTAACAAAATCCACAAAAGAGATTCTTTCATTCAAAACAAGTCAAAATACATTCCAACTACATAATTAAGTCAAAATACGTTCATCAACTACATTCCATTAACAAAATCCACAACAAACTTAGTTCCTTAATCAACCAAATATAATATTCCACTCCCTTTTGGGCTGTTCATGAAACCAATGAGTACAATTAGCGGGAACACAAGCAACAAACATAAGAAAAATTTCTTTATAAACTTGTATTTCTTTAGTTCACTTTCACAAGTGTTAAGTTTCTCCAGTAACACAGGTATTACAGTCTTTGACCTCTGACACATTGGAGGATCAAACCAATCTCAAAAGCCACAGCCATTCTGCATTTTACACAAAATATTTAATTATTTCAATGAAGAGTGTGGTTTCATGAGAAATTTTTTGACAAAAAAGCAGAGCACAAAATAGAGCATTACCTGGTTGTTTGCACAAGTTACAAAGATGCCCATGACATTTCTAGCGTAGTCCTCCCCAAGCAATCACAATACTCCTCAAGCATTAAACGGCATTTCCAATTTGGGTGTAGATTGCACCTGACAACATACTTTGAGTGTCAATCTGGCCGACAAAAGTGAGATGCGGTGTAAACTTCAAGGACTTTTTACTCTAATAATAAAGTAAAAATGTCTGGGTGAACTTATAAGTTGGGTTAGCTTATTATGAAATTTAAATAAGAGTTCCCATTTATTTATTGTTTTGTTCTCTTTCATTTTTCAAATATAAGTGGAGAAATGGTTCAAAGCCCACACTCATTTGGACCTATCAGATTCACACGATATATGATAATATAATACAAACCAACACAAAATTATATATTTGTTTCAATTTTCTAGATGTAAGTCATTTAAAAACTTAAAATAATTTTTTAATTCAGATAGACAAATTTTTTATTAATAATAAGAATTTACAAGAATAAATTTGTAATGCATGTGGGAGGCTAAAATAAGAAGAGCAACTTGGGCTAGGCCTAGCATACATGGGCCAGGCCTACTATTCATACATGGGTTAGTCCATAGCTAAGCAACTTGTTGGATTATGCCTCATAGGCTCATACTTATTGCCATGAAGAATATGTTTGGCAAGTCAAATTAGTCAACCTGTGCCAGCCGAGTATATGCAGTTGGGGAGAGATCAAAGCTAACCTCTTGTCCGACCTCAATCTGCTACACCTTGATTTGATCGAAATGGTGTGGGATTCTACCTCAATCTGCTACACCTAGAGTCGGTTGACAAACAAAAAATTATTGAGTTGAAAGATGACTCATAAAGGAAAAAAAAAATCAATTTTGACTGTGAACAATGTTATTATTAAAAGTGATGTGAATAGAACATGTGACCGTTGTAAAGTGTTAGAATAAAGCCCAAATTTATCCATTCTAGTAGTTTACCTTATGTATAAAACATATTATAAGTCGTATCATATACTTATAAATATGAGAAGGTATTCACTTAATTAAGAATCTGACCCCAATTCTCCTTATAGCTAAAAACCAGTCCATTTCCATACAATAGTTAAGAGAAAACTCCGCAACGTCCTTGTAAACTTTTCATTAACACTTTGAGCTACAAGAAACATCACACACATGCACAAACACTTTTAAGGGTGCACGTACTGACGGATCAGGAACAAAACTAGCTGGAAGAACTATCCTTTAAACAAATATGAGTCTTATGGTAGCTATTGGTGGTTGTTTGTGGTGGTTTAGTAGTAGAACTTTTATTTTGTGCTAAACAAACCTTCTATTTTGGGTTGTCCAATTTTTTGGCACCCATAATGCCCGTGCATCACATGATTTGTTATGCTTATGTTAAGTAATAACAATACCTTTTAGTATTTAGCATTTAAATAAAATAAAAATAAAAAATGTAGCCTTAAATTTGAATAAAGAGCCTTCACCCTCCTACAAAGACACAATGGTAAAAAGGAGATCAATAAATTGAGAGGAAGGATAATATATATTAAGATAAATACTAAGCATGAGATTTTTTTTCACTTTATAAATATATTTTATATTATATCACTTTACATAAACTAGAGTAATTGTATAAAAAAAAGTTCAGAAAATATAACTCTACAAACACATTTCACACTGATTTAGGTAAAGTAATATAAACATAATATAAGATAAATGCATGCCAAGCGTGTATGGGATTACATTTTGTAAAAAGTTTTCTTTTTCTTGAACCATGTCCATTGCAATGAGCTAATATGCTAAATTTAGGCCTCGTTTGGTTCACGGAAAGGAAATCGATTCCCTTATCTTTCCCATGGAGGTGGGAAAGTAAATTTCCTGTCAAATTTCCTTTCTTGTGTTTGGTAAACCATGGAAAGTATTTAGAAAAGAGTATTATTGTCTAAAATTTGTGTAATAAATGCTTGGAAAATCACATGGGAAAATCAATCCCATGTGTTTTGGGAGGAATGGTTTTACCCCCTACTTTCCCCTCTCTCGGGAAAGTGTTTCCGAAATTTGTGCTTACCAAACAAAGGAAAGGAACGACTTTCCTTTCCCGAGTACTAAAATCCGTGAACCAAACGAGGCCTTAGTATAATCATCCTACATGGCACATCTTAAAATATTAATATAATAGGCCAATTATTAAAAGAATAATAAAGTTAGTGGCCGACAAACATTTAACACATACGACATTATATTGTGCGTGTTATTATTTAGCCTCGTCACAATATACATTTTATTGTGTCAACCATTTGCTAAATGCTCCACAGTTAATAAAGTAAATGTTAGAGGTAAACAAATCTCATACAAGCCCGTCAAATGCTCCACCATTAAGAGTATCAGGGTGAATGTCATATAGAATCAAATTTCGTACAAGCTACTCAAGAGAGGGGTTTTGCACCATACACACTTTATTGTGGTAGTCTAGTTCTTGGAGAGTTCTAACATGATATATTGTGTATTGTGCCACATTCATTGTATAATATATTGTGTATCGTGGGGAAATTTTTTTCTCGTTTATATATTATATATTTTTGAAAGCCAACAGGCAAAAATACGAATACACCATAATAAAAATTAAAAAGATATTTTATCACCTACAAATTTTACTGTTTATTTTTTTCACCTACAAAATTGTTTGTTTTTTTAAGTGCATTAAATAAATTATATTTTTGTTATATTTTACAAAAATACAATTTATATAATACACGTCCGTAAAAATAAGTGAGAATAATAACATTTTTATGTGATAAAAAAAGCTAATAAATGTTGCATTGCCATTCAAATTATGATCTTATCATATTTCTTTTTTCATGTATTAATAAAAAACTAAAAAATGAACACAAAAAGTGTCGGTAATTTGGTCTGAAAAAATATTTAGACTACCTCTAGTTTCTTCTAATGAACCCAAAAAATGGTAAGTTCTTCGTCATCATCCTCCCCGAAGAAGAAACGTTTCTACATACTCTCAACTGTCTTCTTAATTTTCTTATTTCTCTTCTCCTTCTTCCTCTTCACCAAAAGAGCTTTAGACCCAACTCTCTCTCTATACAAAGATCTCTATTCCTACTCCCAACAATCCCAAACCCAAAACCCTCACTCTCAAATTCACACATTCAATTCCTCAATTCAAACCCACATTTCCTCAGATCTCGAATCTTATAATGCCAAAAACCCGGTTTCTAATTTTGATGATTTGAAAAATGAGACAGATTTTGGGGACGGAATTGACAAGGGAAATCCAATTTCTGAAAATGGGTTTTCAAGAATGGGAGAGAATCCTGACGAGGATGATGATGGTAAGGAAAACCCAGTTTCTGATTTTGGTGATAAGGAAAATGTGGAACCAGATTTTGGGGTCGGAATTGACAAGAAAAATTTAAATTCTGATTTTGGTGATGTGAAAAATCAGGCAGATTTAGGGGGTGGAATTGAAAAGAAAAACCCAGTTTCTGATCTTGGTGATAAGAGAAATGGGACAGAATTTGGGGGTGGAATTCAGGAGGAAAACCCAATTCCTGGAAATGGGTTTTCAGGAATGGGAGTGGAAATGTTGGAGAAGTTAAGGAGTTGTGATATGTATAATGGGAAGTGGGTGAAAGATGAGGAAAATTACCCAATATATAAACCAGGAACATGCCCCTATGTTGATGAGGCCTATGATTGTCAAGCCAATGGAAGGAAAGACTCCAATTATCTCCACTGGAGATGGAAACCCCTTGACTGTGATCTTCCCAGGTTAGTGTTGTACTTGCTGCTAAAACTTTTGTACATACATGTATATGCATTTATGATTAAGCTCCATGTGAAAAGGGTCTGTTTGTTTTCTTAGTCTCTGATTGCTGTACACTAAATGTTGAACTCTGAATATTGAATCGAACTTATGAAAAATGTGTTTGATTTTATTTAGCTCTGAATGCTAAATAGATGGCATTTCACAATCTGGCCGTTATTATTATGATATATCAATAGTTAAGGAATAAAAAGAATAAGGGCGCAATCGAATAAAATTCCATTGAAAGTTAAATTAAGCATTTAGTATAGGATTTTCTCTTAACGCTAAATGATGGATTTTAATCCAGTTTAGCATTCAGAGGTGAGAAAACTAACACCATTTCTACCTCTTTAAGGCGGAATAGACTTTCATTCAGCATTAAGAGGTTAAACAAACACCACCTAAGTTTAATCGTTGTGCCCTTCAACTATAATAATGACCATAAAACTCCTACAAGTTTTACACTTACCCATATTTGCTCCCAAAATCTGTTGAAAGTTCAATTAAGTAACATTGGTCATGAAAGTTTTGGAGGGATTTCAGACAAATTCGTTGAAAAAATTCTTTTTCTTATATAACGCTGTTGACGTTTTATATTCACACACAAATGCATAGCTATTTGATAAGGTACAATGGTTTTTAATTTTTGTTAAGTATGTTTGCCTTGACTCTTTGAGTAATATGAATCACTGGCACTGGGAGTAATAGGAAGTTAGGAACTCCCAGATCGCATTTTTTGGAATGAATTTTGTTCTCCATTGATATACAGGTATGCATATATGTAATATTCTCTCGATATGTTCTGAGATTACAGTAATTTATGAAGACAACAAGACAGTTGTATTTACACTGACATTTTTTTGAATATTGCGCACATATGATTCTAGATACTTTTTGAATAACCCATTTGTCCCAAATTAAGGGTCCAATTTGTCTTTTATCACTTTTATAAGGATACACTAATTTTAAGATGATGAACAATGAAATATTCTCTTCGCTAGAGCATTGTACTATATGCTTCTATAGTTGTACGTTGCTCTGGCAATATAGATAATTGCTTTGGCAATAATGCCATCTTTGGACAATCCTCAATCTAATACAACATTCTGCTGCGGATTATCATTATTAGTGCTATTATGTTTACTTATAGGTAAACCAATGATGAGAGAACACTTATTTATGATGCAATGGCAATTAAGCCATATACGTTGCCGATGAAGTGATGATGGAAGTTAGTTCATTGAATAAGGAATCAAATAAGATAACCAAAAATGTGGGGGGATATTCAATAACTTTTAATGAAAAGTTAACTTGTAAATGCCAAGGGAGTAATGGGAATGTAATATAGGAAGATTAGTAGAAGACTTGATAAAAAGATAGAGTCCCGATTTAGTTGTTTTATACGCAAGGGAAAAAGAACTCAACGATAGTCTTTCAATTACTTTTGTTGTGGATTGTGATGGATAGTCATGATTTTAGTTGATTACTAGATTCTCACAAGACGAGTCAATGCATTAATCTAAAGTGAAATAGAAAGAGAGAGGTGAAATCAATAAAAATGATGCAACAAAGCTTCTCGATCACTAGGGCTTTTACCTTAACCTTAATGAGATCTTTTATGTGCTGATCTGAATGAAAACGCTTTGGGATTTTGACGGTTTGACACACAAAACATACTGTTTATATCTAAGTGTAGGTGTCATTTGTTGTGGCCAGTCTACTTATCTTAATAAATTATGTGTACATATTCAAATGCATTTAGGGAAAATATTTAACTACTAGAAATAAGTACAAATAATTTGCTATGGGCGTGGATAGTGACGTAGGCACGGTCATTTGTATAGTGGAAACATTGGTGCTGTAGGCACAAGATACACGAATGGTGTTGGAAGCACGTAACTTTACATATACTTAGATAGTGCCATAGGCACGGGTTATACCTATTCGACAATAAAAGAAACCCACAAGGAAAGTTATTGATGTTTCCTTCAATTGCTTTAGGTTAATTACCATGCCAAAGTAGCAATTGAATTTTATTTATTTGTCCTGCCCCTACGGCATTATCCATAATTGCAATTGTTGGAAATCGTATTTTATTTATTATAATAAAGTTATTAATGGTTATTGCGTATCTTTTGTACATCCCATAAATAAGGGACATAGTATCATGACCCACCCCCATGTCAACCAAACAATGTCACGTAACGTTTTATATAGTTTCACGAAGTATGATGTACATTGGTGTACACGCATTGACTATGCCATGAGTTTTAGTATACATAAACCATAAACAACCCAGCTCTAAAACAAACCGGTTTGGTTGCAGACAGACTTGAAGCGATCAAATCTCATTGCTAAATGCCAATTTGCAAACAGACTGGTTCGTGGAGATGGCCTGTAAGTGGAATCCGTCCCTGGTACGGACCATCCATATATGGACTGGTCTTTTAGTGACGGTGTTTCGTAATATGAACAGTCCAGACCAAAGACAGACTTTTCCCCTCTCTCGATATGTATATATATATATCTACATAATAAGGGGCCATAGTTTTTGAATTTTGAAAATGTATAAGGGGATAAAGAATTGTGTGGCTGAAATTAAAGGTACTTTTTGAATGGTTGGTAGTGGCTTTGGCAGGGGTCACGACCCAATATATATGTATGTATATAATATATTTATATATTTACACTCGGCTGAATATCTGACTGTTTAGTTATTCTTATGTGTATAGGTTTAATGCAATGGATTTCCTAACAAGAATTAGAGGAAAAAGGTTAATGCTGGTCGGAGACTCCATGAACCGGAACCAGTTTGAGTCACTCCTATGCCTTCTTCATGAAGGCCTTCCTAATAAGAGCAAAATGTATGAAGTCCATGGCTATAAAATCACCAAAGGAAGAGGATACTACATCTTCAAATTTGAGGTAATCTTGTAATTTCCCTCTCTATTACAATTATGCATCAAAATTCGACCAAGGTTGAAAAAGTAAAACGTGGAAGCCATTTCACCATCCTAATTTCAGTTTTCACGCTAAAATGGCCATTAAGATTAGACAATGAAATCCAACAAAGGGAAAGGCACAGCATTACTGTATTTATTTATTTATTTATTTTCTTTTTGGGCAATTAAAGTAAATAAATAAATTGGCCGGTTGGGCAGGATTATGATTGCACAGTGGAATTTGTGAGATCTCATTTCCTTGTAAAGGAAGGAATTCGGCTGGGTGGAAAAGGAAACAGAAATCCAACTCTATCAATAGACAGAATAGACAAGTCATCTCCCCGTTGGAAGCGGGCTGACATTCTCGTCTTCAATACAGGACATTGGTGGACTCATGGAAAGACTGCTAGAGGGTACAATAATATTATGCCTCAATTCTCACTAGTGTTTATAACTTACATAGAAAACAACTGAATTCCATAAAATTTTCACATGGAAAGATCTTCAATGAAAAACAAAAACATAGGGTGAAGGTGGTCCGTGAATTACATGGGAAATGATAAAGCGTAAATATTTTAGTATTTCTTTTATAGAAAATAAGTGTTTTTCTCAGACTTCTCTTTTTTATTTGACTTAAAATTCTAAGTATCGCTTTATAATAATTTTCTCTTTTTTGTATATACACGTTTTTAATTATAAAAATCAGACGCCCGATTTGCTTAAGAAAAATGCAACCCTGGAATGTAAAACCGATCTGACTCGCAATTGCTATCTAAAACGTTAATATCCATTGCACGCATGTAATAGCTTATTATTTTGATCTTTCCAGATGATATACTTTTTTTGTGAAGAAATTTGATGACAAAAGTAGTTGTTAGTACAGGAAAAATTACTACAAAGAGGGCGATTTTATATATCCTCATTTTGATGCGGTGGAAGCTTATAGGCACGCCCTAAAGACGTGGGCTAAGTGGATCGATGAAAACATTAATCTGGGAAAGTTGGTTTTCTATCGTGGCTATTCCAATGCCCATTTCAGGTACACTATCTAATTTCATAACAAAAAAGAAAAATAAAGTAAAATAGTACTATATTTAAAAAAACTGAGAAAATGGGTTGCATTGATGCAAGTTCTTTCACTATTAAATGCAAAGAAATGACGCATTATTTCAGTAAAAATTTGTTTTAGCCATAAGGAAACTTTTTCAATGTTTCTCCATTACAAGGATGCACCGCCTTTTTTTGAACGGTTGATTATACCCTTACCAAACTTCTTTATTTCCTTATGAGTAGTGCTCGGTAGGCCTCGCCACTGCCACCTACCGTTGGAGTTCTGGCGACTTCATCCCAAACTGCCAATTTTCATTCTCTTTTGCAACTTCATTTGCCCCTGTGTGTGTATTTGTATGCATGGATACAGTGAATGTATGCATGTATACACATACACACCACAAATATATGCATGTGTACTTTCTTCTTTGATTTAAAAAAAAAGAAAGAATTGACTGTGAGCTGAGAAGAATATGGAGGATGGGTTGGGGGGTTTTGTGTGGGGTGGGTTTGGGGGGAGGAGGTTTGTTCTTAAAATAGAAGTAATTGAAAAAAGTGTATTCAGTGAAGAAAAATAGTGTCCATATTTTGAAAAGGAAAATTTGGGTATCCTTCACTTGAATTTAATTGTGGAGGGAGCCCTTAAGACCAATTCCCGTTTAAAATTTCGAAAAGGAAAAGAAATAATGTAGTAAAATAACTTACATAATTTATTTGGCAAGTGGTTGAAAACAGAGGCGGAGATTGGGATTCCGGTGGGACATGTAATGGGGAGACAGAACCGATTCAAAGTGGTGCATACCTCGATAACTACCCTTTAAAAATGAAGATAGTAGATGAGACCATTGGGCAAATGAGGGTTCCGGTGGTAGCATTGAACGTGACAAAGTTGACGAATTTTCGAAAGGATGGCCACCCATCAATATACGGCAAGAACGTAACAGGAATGGTAAAGGTGTCGACCAGACGTCAAGATTGCAGCCATTGGTGCCTTCCTGGGGTACCTGATGCTTGGAATGAGCTCATTTACACTACTTTAGTGGTTCGAACCGCTTCTTCACTTCCCAATCATCCATCTTAAGCAGGGAGCCGACATTTAAAGGCGGTCAATGCGTAAATTTTCTTAGCAATAAGAGTCGTTGCGCCGTGTGGTCATTTAGGGTAGTCCTTTCCTGTCAACTGTCAATTTGAGAGATTTGGAAGTGATCTGGTCGGTTTGACCGTTTGAACACCGTCTTTCTACCCTTAAGAAAGGTGGATAGTGATACCACATGGGCTACAACTCATTGCGATTGGATGCTTATTACAGAAGATGGATAAAAGATGAAGGATGCACCCACCTACTATGTCGCAAGCAAGAGGTTTCATATTTGTTGCATGCGTGTGCACACCTTGTCATGTTGTAGTGATATTTTGAGCGGCAAAATAGTTGTTAATTGCTAGGGAAATTAACTATTTGTTGAGCTCAAGTAATCTTTTTTGTGGTAATCTCAAATTGAAAGACACTTTTTTTAATTTAGACTAACAAAATGAAACCAAGAGATTGGTTTTGTTTTGTTTTGTTTTTTTTTTTTTTTTTTTTTTTTTTTTCGGGGTATGGGGGGTGGGGGGGCTTGTAAAATCTCATGGAAGGATGAGTGCAGCTATCTTACAAGCGATATGTTGCAGGTTTGAAATCTAAGAATTCAGTTTTATAGTGCGAAAGCAAATTTTTAGAGAAGGCTCGAGGGCGAAGCGAGGGCGAAGCAAATGCAGGCTCGGATTCCATTTACGTTAAAACTTCATAAACTACCTTAATTCTTGCCTCGCGTTTGTTAGTTACTAGTATTGAATTGCGTAACTCACTCAAAAGACCCATCCAGTCATTGTGAACAAATATCCTCACTGTGTTCCGGCACCATTCATCATAGTTTAATATATTGATCAAAAAAAAAAAAAAAAAAAAAAAAAACAATGAAGTTAAGCGGGGCAGGGTAAAAAAGTTAACCATCGTTAACCATTCATCATTAATCACAGTACAATAGAAACTCGATAAAATAATAATTTTGTTAAATTAATAAATTTTGCTAGTCTC